>PVJC01037529.1:0-17202 GCA_004026665.1 Murina feae | reverse complement strand
GCAGGTAGACACACACAGGAGGACTGCTCCGAGCCTCAGATGCGGCTGGGGGCAGGTCCCCAGTGGTGACACACACACACACAAAGACGCCTGGCAGACTGGGGCCATCATAGAACATCCACTGAGGGGTCCCAGACTGTGAGAGGGCACAGACCGGGCTGAGGGACTCCCTCCACCCCGAGTGCACAAATTTTTGTGCACCGGGCCCCTAGTATTAATAATAAAATGGCAGTAAATACATATCTATCATCAATTCATCTAAGTGCAAATGAACTAAATGTTTCAATCAAAAGACATATAGAGGCTAAATGGATAACAAAACAAGACCCTTACATATGCTGTCTGCAAGAGACTCACTTCAGATGGAAAGACACAGAAACTGGAGGTAAAGGGATGGAAAAGGTATTTCATGAAAATGGAAACAAACAAAGCAGTGATAGCAATACTTACACCAGACAAAAACAGACTCTAAACAAAGGCTATAACAAGAGACAATGAAGGACCCAGCAACTCCACTTCTGGGTATTTATTTTAAGACACTCTAGACACTAAATCAAAAAGACATGTACATCCATGTGTTAATTGCAGCATAATTTACAATATCCAAGATACAGAAGCAACCTAAGTGACCATCAATGGATGAATGGAGGAAGAAGTGGTGCTGCATATATACAATGGAATATCACTCAGGCAAAAAAAAGAAAGAAAGAAAGAAAGAAAGAAAGAAAGAAAGAAAGAAAGAAAGAAGAAAGAAATCTTGCCATCTGCAATAACATGGATGGACCTAGAGAGTATTGTGCTGAGTGAAGTAAGACTGGGGAAGATAATGTCTTATGATTTCACTTGTATGTGGAATCTAAAAATAAATCCTATATAATAAAGAGCTAATATGCTAATTAGACTGTACGGCAGAACAACCTTCCAAAATGACCTTCCAGAATGACCAGTGGGTAGGGGGTGAGGCCACGGGGCCAAGAGGCAGCCAGGGCTGTGAGGGCCGAGCCCCTTGCATGAATTTCATGCATCAGGCCTCTAGTAATTAAATAAACAAACAAATAAACAGAACAGAAACAGTTACAAGATGAGAGAGGATTTGGGGGGATGGGTGAAAAAGGTAAAGGAATTTAGAAGTACAAATTAGCAGTTACAGAATAATTGTGGGGATATAAAGTACGGCATAGAGAATATTGTCAATAATATTGTAATAACTATGTATATGTCAGATTGCTACTAGACTTACCGAGATGACCACTTAGTAAGTTATATAATGCCTAATCACTGGTTTGTACACTAAACTAATATAATACTGAATGTCAATTGTAATTAAAAATTACTTAAAGTAAATTTTAAAAAAAGATCAAGTAGATCTTACATATAATATAAACAAAGCCTGCTCTCCAGAACAGGGGTAAATGTGACCATAAGCACTCACAGTTTTTCTGTTTTCCTCTATAGCACTCATCACATTTTAAAATATGATTTATGATATGATTGTTTGGATAATGCCACTATCTCCCCACTAGACAATAAGTATCATAAGGATAAAAAAAATACAGATCTTTATGCTAATCACTGTATTCCCATCATCTAGCATGGTATAGAATGAGTATTCATTCAACTGTGCTCAAATATGATGCACACACATGCATGAGGGAAAGAAGCGGTGAGTCTACATTAAAGACACAAGTAAAAAGAATTCTAATCTATATACTATATACTAGGGGCCCGGTGCACAAAAACTTGTGCACTTGGGAGGTCCCTCAGCCTGGCCTGTGCCCTCTCGCAGCCTGGGACCCTTCTGGGGATGTCCACCTGCTGGCATGACTGGCCTGCCTGGGTGAGGGGCTGATAGCTGTTTGCAGGCTGGCCAAGCCCCCCAGTGGGAACCCTGACCCCATGGGGGTGTGGCCAGCCTGGGTGTGGGCCTGAGGGCTATTTTCAGACTTTTAGGCTGCCCACAGTCCCTTCAGATTTTGGGCCCCTACTGGGGTACCTGGCCAGTCTGGGTGAGGGGCTGATGGTTATTTGCAGGCCGGCCAAACCCCCCAGTGGCATCCCTCACCCCATTGGGGTGTGGCCAGCCTGGGTGACGGGCTGAGGGGCGTTTCAGGCTTTCAGGCTGCCCACAGCTCCCATTGACCCAATATTTCAGCAAGGCTTGCTGGAAGCAGGTTTCTGGGGTTTGTTTATCTTCTATAATTGTTCCTTTAAGCCAAGGCCTGGGCAGGTAACGGAGCCTCCTGTCTAGAAGCTCATGGCTTCTAAAATTGAGACAATGTTGCCTTAGTAGACTCTAGGCAGGATTGCTGTTTTCTTCACCTCCGAGGCTTCTATAATTGAGACAATGTTGCAAATATGTTGTTGCCTGGAGCCAAGAGAAGTCTAGGCAGTCAGCAGTTTTACTCCTGCTACAATGGAAACTGCCTGTTTACTCAGCTCCGTGAGTGCCGGCCTCCATCTTGGCTGGCTTAATTTGCATACAACCATTCTGTTTGGCTGGTGGGCATGGCTTAGGCTTCTTGAGGAAACGGTCATTTTCAATATTACGCTTTTATTAGATAAGATACAAAGAGGTAATACGCTAATTAGCCAGGAGGCTGTAACAGTCACAGCCTCTAAGAAGGAGGCTGCCTGCGTGTGCGCTGTAGGTTGTTGCTCCTGGAGACAGGGTGGAAGTGGGGAGGCACCCAGAGGAAGCAGGACCATCCCGTGCCTGGGAGAGCAGGAGTGAGAGCCTGTAGTGCCCCCTTAGCAGTCCTTTGCCACCCACTGCCCACACTCAGAGTGCTCCACCACTCACCTGCCCAGGGAAGGAGCACAGTGCAGCAGGCAGGAGGTCTCCATGCTCTCTTCTGGAGCCATGACAGAGTGGAGCTGCTGCATTGCTTCTGAGATGGGCAGAAGCAGGGAGGCACCTGGAGAAGGTGGGACTCGCCCGAGGAGACTGGAGGGACTGAGGGTGGGGTTTGAAGCAGCCAGCAGGATTGGGGGCTGGACCAGGCACGCTGGAGCTCTGTGTGGAGAGGTTGAGGTGTCAAGGCAGGGCAGCAGGTGGGTGGATGGACCAAACAATTTCGCGCACTGGGCTCCTAGTTACAAATAACAGGTATAGTTGGAATGACAAGTCTAACCCACTGGTAATGTCTGCAAGGATTCTCAGCCTTTGTTCAGGTCAGGGGAGGGGAGTCAACCTGGAGGAGAAATGTTTGTCACAGGTGCTGTGTGCAGCTCATTCTCCATTTGTATGTAAACCAGGGACACAGGTTCTTTGTTACTAAGACTGTGGTATGATACACAACTTACCTTGAATATTACTCACTAAATATTTTCTACTGAGTGTCTATTACCTTTTTGACCAAGAAAAATAGGCTATTTTCATTGCAGCTCACCTGACCCACTCCTGCTTCATCTCCTTCCTCTTCCTCCTCCTCCTTCCCCAGCACCACCCCATCTCAGGGGATTTTGTTCTCCATGGCCATGGAGATTCCTCACTGCCATGGCTGACTCTTCTGAATTGATCATGTACAACCTGGCTAAATAGAGCAGTGAATCTTGTAAAGTGAACCTCAGGTGCCACCATCTCCCAATGTAAGTTTTCAGATATATTTTCTGAGATAGGATTTTCCTTCTTCAGCCAGGGGGCAGGCAGCCATTCCAAAGTAAGGATCCTCTTCTAGGAGCGGTAGTGTTTCTTTCTGTATAGCACCCAACACCCTGCCTTTACACCTCAACTTTCCTTTCTTCCTTTGCAAATGTTCAGTGCTTTCCCCAAACCTGAAAATTCTCCTCTCCTGTCAGCTAAGTCAGAATTTCTCTTCTATCTAAGGAGACCCTCATTTTCCAAGGGAAGCTTTGAGAATAGTATCATTCTATCTAAGAAGGGTTTCTCATGCTAAATAAGTCAAATGTATGAGTTACTAGTAGGGGTTGATTTGGGACTTTTCCTGTAAAATAATTAATTATTAATATACCTTTGTGTGTGCTACATGCAGTGGAGCCAGCTCTGACCCCTGGCGACTATGAATGAGAGACAGCCTGCTCAGCTCCTGCAGACTCATGCCTGTGCTTCGGCCATGGGTCAACCTGCCTCACAACTGGTCTTCCTCTCTGCCCGCTGCCTTCTACATCTCCCAGCACCGTTCCCTTTCCTGAGAACCTGCCTCCTCGTGACGGGCCCGAAGCAGGACAGCTTGAGGTTAGTCATGTGTGCCTCCCGCGCTGCTCAAGACCCACTTGTTCATTTTTCTGGTGACCAAGAGTATCCAAAGATCTCTCCTCCAACACCAATGAATCCATTCTTTCCCTGTCAACCTTCTTTCCTGTCCAGCTTTCGCATCCATACATAGTAATTGGCCACATGAGGGTGTGGATGGTCTTAGCTTTGATCACTAATGACACATGTTTTAGGGGCTCATATTTTGGGGGCTCATGTCTTAGGTGCAGATCTTAAAAACTGAGATATATGATGTGGGGTTCATCCCAGGAAGAAGTTATAGGTTCTGATTTCCCTCCAGTGATGGGATGAACAGCAAGATTATGTCTCAGCCTCTCCTACTGGCTTTGGTGTAGGTTTTGTCACTCAGATTTGTTTTTTCAGTGGTTTTTTTTTTTTTTTAAGAAATTGTTCTGCAGATAGCCTTATATTTGCTGTGGTTATGACTGATAATTTCAGGATCTGTCCTATACTGCCATTTTGAACCAAAACTCTCCTTTTTCAAGGCAGAATAAGGAGGATTCCAGATTTGACACCAAAAGCAAAGGCAATACAAATGTGATATATATGGAGATGGGTGGATGGGTGATAGATAATAATAGATACATAAATAACAGATAGATTATAGACACATAGATAGAAAATAGATGATATATAGATAATAGATAGATGATAGATACATACATACATAAATAGATACATAGATACATATATAGATAATAGAGTCATAGATGGATTGATAGATAGACAGATAGATGATAGATAGACAGATAGATAACATTTTCTTTATCTGTTCATCCGTCAGCAGACACTTGGATTGTTTACATACCTTGGTGTTGTGAATACTGCTATGAACATGGAATGTAGACATCTCTTCAAGATAATGATTGCATTTCCTCTGGATATGTATCCAGAAGTGGAATTGCTGGATCACATGATAATTCTATAGTTAACTTTTTGAGGAATCTTTATCCTATTCCCCATAGTGGCTGCACCAGCTTATAGTCTCACCAACAGTGCACAAGTCTTTCCTTTTCTCCACATCCTGGCCAACACTGATTTCTTATCTTTTTTTTTTAATCTTTATTGTTGAGATTATTACAGATGTCCTTCTTTTGTCCCCTCATAGCTCTCCTCCACCCAGTTCCCACCCTGCCCCAGGCCTTTGCCACCTTATTGTTTATGTCTATAGGTAATAAATACATGCATATAAGATCTTTGTTTAACCTCTTCCCACCCACCCGTACACCCTCTTCCCTCTGAGAATTATCACTCTGCTCCATTTCCATGCCTCTGATTCTATTTTATTCACCTGTTTGTTCTGTTCATTAGATTTTTTATTCGTTTGATTTTTTAGATTCAATTGTTGATAGATATGTATTTGTTGCCATTTTGTTGTTCACATTTTTTATCTTTATATTTTTCTTCCTCTTTCTCTTTTTAAAGAATACCCTTCAGCATATAATACTGGTTTGGTGGTGCTGAATTCCTTTAGCTTTTTCTTATCTGTGAATGTCTTTATCTGACTTTCAATTCTAAATGATAGCTTTGCTGGGTAGAGTAATCTTGGTTGTAGGTTCTTGCTATTCATCACTTTGAGTATTTCTTGCCACTCCCTTCTGGCCTGCATAGTTTCTGTTAAGAAATCAGCTGACAGTCATATGGACACTCCCTTAGAGGTAACTATCTGCTTTTCTCTTACTGTTTTTAAGTTTCTCTCTTTGTCTTTAGCCCTTGGCATTTTAATTATAATGTGTCTTGATGGGTTCCTCTTATTTGGGGTTCTCTGTGCTTCCTAGACTGATAAGTCTATTTCTTTCACCAGGTAGGGGAAATTTTCTGTCATTATTTCTTGAAATAGGTTTTCAATATCTTGCTTTCTCTCTCTGGCAGCCCCATAATTTGATGTTAGTACACTTGAAGTTGTCCTAGAGGCTCCTTATACTATCTTTATAATTTTGGATTCTTTTTTTTCCTTTTGCTCATCTGGTTGGGTGTTTTTTGCTTCCTCATATTTCAAATCATTGATTTGATTCTCTGGATCCTCTAGTCTACTATTGAATCCCTATATATTATTCTTTATTTCAGTCAGTGTGTGCTTAATTTCTGACTGTTCCTTTTCCTTTTTTTTTTTTTTTTTTGGCAGTTTCTAGAATATTCTTGGGTAACCTTATAACCGTGGTTTTGAACTCTATATCCATTAGTGTACTTTCTTCCATTTCTTTCATCTGTGACATGTTTCTTTGTCTCCACATTTTGGCTGCTTCCCTGTGTCTGCTTCTATGTATTGGGTAGAGCTGCTAAGACTCCTTGAGTTGATAGAGTGGCCTTGTGTAGTAGTTGTCCTATAGGACCCAGAGGCTCAGCCTCCCCTATCACCAGAGGTGGACACTCCAGGTGCACCCCTTAATGGCTGTGTATACAGTCTTGTCACAGTTGAGCCTTGATTGCTGTTGGTGTCACTGGGAGAAATTGACTTCCAGGCCAATTGGCTGTGGGGACCAGCTGTGACTATGAGGGAGAGCTGCTGTGCAGGAGACACCCTTATGGGGCAGGACTGGCTTCAGTGGGGCTTTGGTGCTCACTGAGTCTACCCCTTGAGTGTGTCCCTTATGGGTGTATAGAGTTGTAATCTTGTATGGTCTGACACTGACCCCTTGGGTATACTGACTCTTGGGTCTCCAGGGAGGTACAAAGTCAGCCACTGCCTGGGGCTACCCAGCAGGAGCTACAGAGAGATCTGCAGATTCCTCTTCTTTGTATCAGGTTTGGAAGTGCCCAGAGGAGGCTGAGTTGTGAAGCAAGACAGGTGGGTTCTGGTGTGGGTGCTGGTGCTGGTGCCGGTCCTGGCCTTGGGCCTTATATTGATACGTTTGAGGCTCCCTGACCCAGCTTCAGCTTGTTTGCTAGGTTTTAGCAATTCATATGCAACAACTGCTGCCCACAGCTTTAGTGGGGATGTAAATTGGATGGGGAAGGGTCTTAGGAATCACCAGGGCAGAGCAAACAGAAATGGCTGCCAGTCAGCCCTATGACCAGGAAGGTCCCAGCACAAGAACAGTGACCGCTATCAGCACCTCTGTCTGGAAGAAAGTCACCCCCACATTTCTGCCCCAATGCCAGACAGTCCAGTTTCTCTCTGTATGTGTCAGTGTCCCCCAGAACCTCACCCAGCACTGGAGCTCAGAGGCAGCGGGAGCTTGCAAGTTCAGTTTGTGGTGCTGTCCTTTTAAGAGGAGCAGCTGGGTCTCCAGCAGCCTGTGTGTCACTCAGCCCCAATCCACACTGGTTTTTATATCCCATAGTTCTTACTGTCTATAGGGACTTCTTGTCCCAGCTCTGGGACCGAGCTGGGGGTCTGGTGTGGGGCTGGGACCCCTCGCTCCTCCGGGCAGCCTCCACAGAGAGGGTCTCCCTCCCAGTTATAAAAGTGGCTCATGTGGGTGCCAGACCAGCCCGTTCCTTGCCTCCGCACCTCCTGCCAGCCTCAGTGCGCTTCCTTCTTTACCTCTCTAGTTGTAGGACTCAGCCAGCTTTCCAGCAGTTCTGGATGATGGTGGTTCTGTATTTTAGTTGAAACTTTGATGTGGTTGTGGGAGGTGGCGAGTGCAGGTTTTTGCCTATGCTGCCATCTTGGTTCTCTATCTAATCTAATAAAAGCGTAATATTGAAATTAACTGTCTCTTCGGGACACCTAAGCCATTCCCACCAGCCAATCAGAGCGACTGTATGCAAACTAGCCCAGCCAAGATGGCAGAGGCCCACCGCAAACCGTGGTCCAGCAGGGCAGACAGCAGGAGGAGCAGATCAGGAGGAGCGAGCAGGCCCGGAGGCTGTGGCCTGGAAATAGACTGATTGGGGGAGGAGGGGGGGGCACGCACACGCAGAGGCTTAGCCTCTGTGCTCCACGGTTGGTTCCAGGAGGCGGCGGCAGCCACAGGTCCGGAGCCGCCTGGCCAGCCCCTGTCCCTGCGGCTCAGGCCTGGGAAGAGACCGATCGCGGGGAAATGTACTTAGCGCCTGCATGCTGCGGCTCTTGGGTCTGATCAGCCTGGGCGGCTGGTGCCAAAAGCGCCTTCCAGCACCCAGAGAGGCATGTCCCATCCACAGAGCGCTAAGTCCGGGCTGGGGGCGGGTACTTAGCGCCCTGCATGAGGTGGCTCCTGGGTCTGCTCAGCCTGGGCAGCTGGTGCTAAAAGTGCCCAGAGAGGCGTGTCCCATCGGCCAGCACAGGGCACTAAGCACCCGCCCCGGCCTTGGCCTCAGCATGCAGCTGCTCCTGGGTCTGCTCAACCTGGGCGGCCAGTGCTAAAAGCGCCTTCCGGCACCCAGAAAGGCGGCTTGGTGGGCCACTGTGTCCCATCGGCCAGCACAGGGTGCTAAGCAAGCGGTGGGAGAGAAAGCAATGGGGACCCACAGGCAGCACCCAGCTGGGCCTGCTTGGAGGTCACCATGATGACCCCCACGCAGACAAGTGGGGCTGCAGGTAGCACACAGCAGGGCCTTCTTGGAGGTCACCGCGCAGACAAGTGGGGGCTGCAGGTAGCACACAGCAGGGCCTGCTGGGTGATGGGGGAACAGGGAAGCAGGGTGACCAGAGAGCAGGTAATCGGACTGCAGGCAGCACCCAGCAAGGGCTGCTGCACCGCCATGGGGGAGCAAGGAATCTCTGGGAGGTCACTGTGGTGACCCCCTAGCAAGCATGCCGCAGGCAGCACACAGCAGGGTCTGACGAGCAGTGGTGGCCACCATGGGGGAGCAGGCAAGGGGGCCACCAGAAAACAGGCATTAGGACCAGCAGGCAGCACACAGCAGGGCCTGCTGAGCTGTGGCTGTGGCGAAGGGGGAGCAAATAATCAGGACCCACAGACAGCACCCAGCAGGGCCTGCTGGGTGGTGGCAGCGGCAATTGGGGAGCAGGCAAGCAGGGTGACCATGGAGCAAGCAAAGGGGACCCACAGGCAGCACCCAGCAAGGTCTGCTGGGTGGTGACTGCATTCACCAGAGAGCAGGCAAGTGGGGTGACCAGGGAGCAGGCAATTGGCCTGCAGGCAGCACCACTTGCCCATCCCCATGGTGTGGAGCAGACAGGCCTGGCAGAGAGCAGAGAACCACATGAAGTGGACCCAAGCCATCAGTAGCACATCTCCTGAGGGCTCCCGAATTGGGGAGGGTGCAGGTTGAGCTGAGGGAACTCTCCACCTGCCCTCGCCCTCCTCCACCTAGTTTTTTGATAATAGCCATTCTAATAGGTATGAGGTGGTATCTCATTGTGGCTTCCATTTTCTTGATGGTTAGTGATATGAGCACCTTTTCATAAACGTGGGCATTATTGTCCTTTTCGGAACAATATCTCTTTAGATCCTTTGCCCATTTGTTAATTAGCTGATGGGGATTGTTGGGGTGGGAAGCGCTGGTGAGCTGTAAGAGTTCCTGCACATTTCGGATGTTGACACCTGATTGGATATATGGTTTGCAAACATTTCTCCCACTTGGTAGATGTGCTTTCATTTTGCTGATGGCTTCCCTCACTGTGCAGGGACTCCTTTTCTGAGGGTGTTGCATGTGTTTATTTTGGGTTTTGTTGACTTCACTCTGTCAAATCCAAACAATCGTTGTCAAGGCCACCATCAAAGCCCTTACCCCCATTTCTTCTAAGAGTTTTACAATTTTGGGTTTTACTTTTGGAATTTTACAGTTTCAGTTCTTATTCAAATTGTTCCATTGTTGTGCATCAGGAACTCTTTCAGGTTGGCTCCTGCATCCTCTGACACTTCGCCTAACTTGCTTCCTGAGTGCTTACTTAATTTTTGTTAATACAAGATGTTATAGGCGCATGTACTTTTCCTGCTCCAGCCCTTGAATCAGTTATTTCTCTAAAAAGCCCTTGTTTCTATTATTTATGAATTTATTGGAATTGCATTGGCTAATAAAATCACATAGGTTTCAGGTATACAATTCTATAAAACATCATCTGTATATTGTATTTTGTGTTCACCACCCCAAGTCATGTCTCTTTTCATCACCATTTATCACCCTACCTCCATTGCATTCTGGTAATGACCATATATGTACATGAGGGTTTTTGTTTTGCTGTACTTTTTTGGGGTGTGTGTGTGTGTGTGTGTGTGTGTGGCTTTATTTTTTTTTATTGTTGTTGCTGTTTGTTTGTTTTTTCTTATTTCCTTCCCCCTTTTCACCCAGTTCTATAAGCCTCTCCACTCTGATAGCTATGAGTCTGTTTCTATTTTGTTTATTTATTTTGTTCATTGGATTCCACATATAAGTGAAATCATATGGTATTTGTCTTTGACTGGCTTATTTTACTTACTGTAATATCTCCAGGTCCATCAATGCTGTTGCAAAAGATAAGATTTCCTCCATTTTTTACAGCTGAATAGTATTCCGCGGTGTAAATATACCACAGCTTTTTTATCCACTCATCTGCTGATGGCACTTGGACTGTTTCTAAATCTTGGCTATTGTGAATAACACTGCAATGAGCATAGGGGTGCGTATATCCTTTCAAATTAGTGTTTCAGGTGTTTTGTTTTGTTTTTTTAGATAAATTCCCAGAAATGGAATTGCTGGGTGATAAGGCAGTTTCTTTCTTTTTTTCTTTTTTTTTTTTGAGGAAACTCCATACTGCTTTCCACAGTGGCTGCATCAGTCTGCATTTCCACCAGCACTTGTTTGTTTGTTTTTTTCTAATCCTCGCCAGCACTTGTTTGTTTGTTTTTTTCTACATCCTCGCCAGCACTTGTTTGTTTGTTTTTTTAAAATATATTTTATTGATTTTTTTACAGAGAGGAAGGGAGAGGGATAGAGAGTTAGAAACATCGTTAAGAGAGAAACATCCATCAGCTGCCTTCTGCCCACCCCCCACTGGAGATGTGCCCGCAACCATGGTACATGCCCTTGACCTGAATCAAACCTGGGACCCTTCAGTCCGCAGGCTGACACTCTATCCACTGAGCCAAACTGGTCAGGGCACTTGTGTTTGTTGATTTATTGATGATAGTCACTCTGATGGGTGTGAGGTGATATCTCATTGTAGTTTTAATTTGCATCTATTGGATGGTTAGTGATGTTGAGCATCTTTTCTTATGTCTATTGGCCATCTGTATGTTCTTTTTGGAGAAGTGTCTGTTCCGGTCCTTTGTCCATTTTTTAAATTAGATTGTTTGGGGGCTTTTGGTGTTGTTTTATAGTTCTTTATAAATTTTGGATATTTGCCTCTTATCAGATGTACCAATGAAAATGTTCTCCCATTCAGTGGGTTGCCTTTCCATTTTGTTGATGATATTCTTGCAAAAGCTCTTTAATTTGATATAGTCCCATTTATTTATTTTTTTCTTTTGTTCCCTTTGCCTGAGAAGATAAGTATAGCTATAAAAAATGTCAGAGATTTTGCTGACTATGTTTTCTTCCAGGAGTTTTATGGTTTTGAGTCTTATATTTATATCTTTAATCCATTTTGAGTTTATTCTTGTATATGGAGCAAGAAGGTGGGCTAATTTCATTTTGGGAGGCATTGTATCTATTCAATTTTATCTAAACCATTTATTGAAGAATCTGTCTTTACCTGATTTTATGCTCTTGCCTCTTTTGTCAAATATTAATTCATCATAAAGGCATGGGTTTATTTCTGGGCTCTCTGTTCTTATCTATATGTCTGTTTTTATGCCAGTACCATGCTGCTGTTCAAGGATATGTTTTTATTGACCTTGGAGAGAGAGGAAGGGAGAGACAAAGAGAGAAAGGGAAAGATAGAGATAGAGATAGAGATAGAGATAGAGATAGAGATAGAGATAGAGAGAGAGAGAGAGAGAGAGAGAGAGAGACATCGATGTGAGAGAGAAACATTGATTGGTTGCCTACCATATGCACCCCAACCCAGGACTGTACCCACAAACTTTTTTATGTATGGGATGATGGTCCAACCAACTGAGCCACCTGGCCAGGGCACCAGTATCATGCTGTTTTACTTACTGTGGCCATGTAATATAGTTTGATATCAGTCTATTATTGAATTGTATAAAATGCAAGCTTCTTGTAGATAAGAAGCCTGTTTTTCACCACACATTCATATCTGTAAGTGTGCTCAGCAGCACTGGATTAATTAGCACTGGATTAGCTCTTATAGAATGAATACTGGAATGGCTGAATGGGTATTGTAACCTCATTCATTGTTCTAGTGGCCTCTCCACATAGCATGTCTCAGTTAAGAATCCTATCTAATAAAAAGTAGTATGCAAATTGACCAACACTCCAACACACAAGATGACGGCCCCCATGTGGACACAAGGTGGCCACCACAAGATGGCCAGCAGGGGAGGGCAGTTGTGGGCAATCAGGCCAGCAGGGGAGGGCAGTTGTGGGCAATCAGGCCAGCAGGGGAGGGCAGTTTGGAGGGAAAAGGCCTGAAAGAGAGGGCAATTAGGAGAGACTGAGCTGGCAAGGGAGAAAAGTTAGGGGTGACCAGGCCAGCAGGGGAGGGCAGTTGGGGGCAACCAAGCCTGCATGGAAGGACGGTTAGGGGTGACCAGACCAGGAGGGGAGGGTAGTTAGAGGCAATCGGGCTTGAAGGGGAGCAGTTAGGTGTTGATCAGGCTGGCAGGGGAGTGGTTAGGGGCAATCAAGCAGGCAGGCAGGCAGGTGAGCAGATGGGAGCCAGCAATCCTGGATTGTAAGAGGGATGTCTGATTGGCCGTTTAGGCCTGATCCCACTGGCAGTCAGACATCCCTCGGGGGGTCCCAGATTAGAGAGGGTGCAGGCTGGGCTGAAGGACCCCCCCCCCCCAATGCAAGAATTTTGTGCACTGAGTCTCTAGTCCATAAGAAAAAAAAAAATGATGGGTTGGGCTCAGATTATAGTCTGCCTGCTTAATTTCTTTGCACCTTATCTTTTTACCTGTGAAATGGGGATAATAAAAACATCCACTGAGTAGAGCTGTCATGTGCTAATTAAATGAGCCAATCCATGTAAGGCACTTGGAACAGGAGTTGACACCTAATACATGCGCTATAAATAATATTGTTATCCTTGTTGTGTTGTATTAAAATATGACCTACATGTCGGTTCTCGGACAGTTCCATCTATTGCTTGTGACAGCACCTATTAATTTATACTAATTACCCATTTTAATCTGTTAATCAGAGTCAAGGCCAATCTTCCTTTCACCTTGCACTATAGTCAGAGGAGCAGGAGTAATCACACCTTCAGTCCCAACTGAGAAGAAAGAGAGAGGAATCCGATAACAAGCACTAATACGAGCTTCATTACCGGTCACAGTGGTTTTCATCATTTCACCGGGACCTGATGCCCAAATGGCCTATCTGCTCCTTCCCCTATGGCTAGATGTGACCTGCGTAGAACTGGTAGGCTCCACAGAGGGTCAAAGAAAATGCTACCTTACTCTCAGCTCAGGTGAGAATGCCCAAAGACAGGCCACATGTGCACAGCAAAGCTTAGGAAGCTAACCCTGCACAGGAGAGAATTGCAGACCAGTGTGTGTCAGACTCAGGTGGAGTCATTACTCAGAGAAACCACCCTTCCTTTTATGTGGAGAAACCAGTGAGGGATGAAGTAAAGACAGCGGTTTCTACTGGATGCATCAGAGTGGGCTGCTGTCCTATTGCTTGGACTTGCACTGATGACAGGGGAGAAAGAAATGGTCCTCCATAGCTCCCATCTGCTCCCATAATGGGGGGGGGGGGTGTCATAGGAAACTCTTCATACCACAGAACAGGATACGTCACACGTGAAGAATTTCAGCCACTGGAAAAGGCTGTCTGAGTCACCTGCACCATAAGACACGCAGGTGATTTTTCTCTTTTTAAGCTTAACTGCATCCTTGAGCCCAAAACAAATATTATGCATGGGAGTCAGTTCCTTAGCTCAAAAGCAGTTTGTTTCCATTACACAAACGCAAGCCAGCGTAGGTCAGGAGGCCCAGCGACAGCCACAGGCCTCCGCTCCCTGTCGCTCCCCCGACCAGAACGATGCGTTTTCCAGGCCTTCACAAAAGCGCCGCGTGGCAGTTCTGAGTCTGTGGGCATGGATGTGGTTAACGACATTACACTCAAGAGCTGGGCTTCTGACTAGATTGTGTCTCCCCGTCCACGCCGAGTGTGAGTGGGTGTGTGGAGTCTGATGCTGAAAATGTGGAGCCACTTTGGGCTCAATAAGGAAGAAAAAACGGGTGTGAAGCTGCCATCCCTGCGCCAAGGCAGGGCGGCGGCAAGGCTCCGTGCCCGTCATCCTCGTGTGTTCGTTCGGAGGGTCGCCTCTTGGCTTTCATGCAGCTTTCCCCACTTTTTATCTCAAAAAGCTCAGATATCTGTTGCCTCTTTCTCTGATAGTCATTCTTGGGAAGGTGAGCTCGAAGACAGGATTTATGATGAGGATTGAAAGCTGAAGTAACTACCAGGAAGACAACACTACTAGGCCAGAAATATAAATCGGTTCTAGTAACAACAAAATGAACACTTACCAAAATGAAATAAACAGCATGTCAGAACAGCATTCTATGCCTTTTATGGTCATCCCCCTGCTCAACGCAATCGATGCATAACTATCTCTGTCTAGCACAATTCCATAGCTAGACAGAGATGCTTAGCCTCAAACCTGGCTTAACAAAAGAAAAAAGAGTCCCTTATATGTCCATCACCAATCACAGTCCTCACATTCTTTCTCCCAGAGAAAACCACAGATGCATGGCTTCACTTTCTTGGTTTGCCATATTTCCTAAATAAAATATTGTTAGTGTGAGTGATTGGGGGCTTAGGTGAATGGGATCGTGTTGCACTCATTCTTCAGTTACTTGCTTTGTTGGTTGAACATTACAACCCTGACATTTTCAGTTCATATGGTTCATTCACTTCTTTTCCTTTACAGGTTTCCAATTTACATACAAGAATTAATTTTTCCATTCTATTATTGATGGATATGTGGGTTTTCCCCCACATTTTACCATTACAAGCATTGCCATTGTTGCTGCTGTAAGTGTATATTTACATGGCTCTGGATGCAGAATTGCAAGGTTTTCTCTAGAGCATATTTTGAGAAATGAATTTCTAGATTGCAGGGAATGTGCTTGTTCAACTTTGCTAGTTAGTGCCATAGTGTTTTATCAGGTGGGTGTGTCTTTTTAAGCTCCCACTTGCCCTATAAGAGAGTGCCCCTTGCTTTAGATCTTTAACACTTGATATCATTGACTTGTTGATTTTTGCCAAACCAGTGAATGTTTGAAAAAAAGTATCAAACCAGTGAGAAAAGTATGTAATTGAAATTTGAATTTGCATTTTAATGATAATAATGGAGTTTGAGCATCTGTTTATCCTATATAATAAAAGGCTAATATGCAAATCAACCCAACAGTGGAAAGACCGGTTGCTATGACATGCACTGACCACCAGGGGGCAGATGCTCAATGCAGGAGCTGCCCCCTGGCAGTCAATGTGCTCCCACAGGGGGAATGCCACTCAGGCAGAAGCCAGGCTTATGGCTAGTGAGCACAGTGGCAGTGGGGGAACCTCTCTCGCCTCTGTGGCAGCACTAAGGATATCTGACTGCAGGCCTAGGCCCACTCCCTGAGGGCTCCTGGACTGTGAGAGGGATTAGGCTGGTCTGAGGGACCCCCTCCAAGTGCATGAATTTTGTGCACTGGGCCTCTAGTATTTTTATAAACATTTATATTTCCTTTTCCTGTGCTATGACTATTGGTGTCTTTGTATATTTTTTCTTTTATTTTTTTCAATTATAGTTGATATTTAATATTATATTAATTTCAGGTATACATCATAGTTGTTAGACATTTAAAACCTACAAAGTGATACCCCTGATGCGGCTAGTACCAACCTGGCACCATATGTAGTTATTACAGTATTAATGACTATATTCCTTGCTGTACTGTACATCCCATGCCAATTTTGCAACTACCAATTGTATCACATAATGTTTTTTCCATCCAGGCCCCCAACTCCCTTACCATCTGGCAACCACCAGTTTCTCCCCCATGTGTGTGAGTCTGTTTCTATATTGTTTGTTTTGTTTTGTTTTTATATTCCCATGTAAGTGAAATCATATGGTATCTGTATTTCTCTGTCAATATATTTCAGTTAGTATAATCCTCTTGATTCATTCATGTTGTTGCAAAAGGTAAGATTTCATTCATTTTTATGACAGAATAACATATCTTTTTCATCTAAGTGTCTTATCAGTGGACACTTAGGTTGCTTCCATATCTTGGCTATTGTAAATAATGCTGTGATGAAAACAGGGGTGCATATATCTTTTTGAATTGATGTTTTGACTTTCTTTGAATAAGTACCCAGAAGTGGAATCACTGGATATTAAGACAGTTATGTTTTTAATTGTGAGAGTTCCCTCCATACTGTTTTTCAAGTGGTGGCACCAATTTGCAATCCAACAGTGCATGATGGTTCCCTTTTCTCCACATCCTCACCAATACTTGTTAGTTGATTTATTAATGATTTGTTATTTATAAATCTCTCATTGTGGTTTTAATTTGCACCTCTCTGATGAATAGTGACTTTGAACATCTTTCCATATTTCTATTGGCCATGTGTATGTCCTCAATGGAAGAATGTCTATTCAGGTCCTCTGATCATTTTTTAATTGGGTTGTTTTTCTTTCAGTTTTGAGTTGTATGAATTCTTAAGAAATTTTGGATATTGACCCCTTATAAAATGCATCATTGGTGAATATTTTCTTCCATTTGATAGGTGGTCTTTACGTTTTGTTGATGGTATTATTTGCTGTGCAAAACCCTTTTAGTTTGCTATAGTCCCATTGATTTATATTTTCTTTGTTTTCCTTGCCAGAGGAGAAATACCAAATATATATATATTTGGTATTAATAAAAGCGTAATATTAAAATTAACTGTTTCTCCAGGACAGGGTAAGCCATGCCCACCAGCCAATCAGAATGGCTGTATGCAAATTAGCTCAGGCAAGATGGCGG
>PVJC01037528.1:0-17176 GCA_004026665.1 Murina feae | reverse complement strand
ACTATCTTCATACTTTTTGATCCTTTTTCTTTTTTCTTCTTGTCTTTTTTCTTTTTGCTTGTCCCACTGGGTGGGTTTTGCTTCTTCATATTTCATATCTTTGACTTGCTTCTTGCGATCCTCTCGTCTGCTGTTGGATGTCTGCATAATATTCTTCATTTCAGTAAGTGTATGATTCATTTCTAGTTGGTCCTTTATCATATCCTTGAGGGTCTCATCAAATTTATCAGCAGTCTCTAGGATTTTCTTGAAAAACCTAATAACCGTGGTTTTGAACTCTATATCCTGTCGTTTTCTTTCCTCCATTTCTGTCATTTGTGACCTGTTTCTTTGTCTCTGCATTTTGGCTGCTTCCCTTTCTGATTTAGGCGATCACTGCGAGGGATTAACCTCTAAGCCACTTGGTTATGAGAGTCAGCTGTGTCTACAGTGGGAGAACTTCTGTGCTGGAGACACCCTTATGGGGCAAGAGTTGTTTCAGTGGAGCTTTTATGCTCACTGCATCTGCCCCCGAGTGTGTTCCTTGTGAATCTGTTTTGTTTAGGTTAGTCCCACTCTGGCCACTGGGTGAGGCTGGCTCCTGTATCTTTAAGGAGGTGTTGCTGCAGAAGCCTCTGACGCACTTGGGAGGGGCGGGGCCTCGGGGAGTTTGCCAGGCAGGGTGGAGCAAATAGCTATGGCGCTTCTCAGCCCTGCGCTGAGAGATACCAGGTCTCTGTGTCCCACGGTAATTGCTGTAAGCAATGCTGAGAGAAATCCGCTTTGAATTTCCTTCCGGTGCCAGTCAGTTCCCCTTCTCTGGGTGTCTGTGGGACCTCAGAAACTCACCTGGAACTGGAGTTCAGAGCTGCTCGGGACTTGTGGCTCTCTCCGTTTTGGAAAAGAACCGCGTCCTCCGGCGCCAGCCCTCTCCCCGAGCCCCGTGCGCGTGCCTCCGTACCTCTGTACTTTGCTTCCGCTGCTCCTCTGAGTCTCAGACTCTTCTCTAGTTGTAGGATTTTCACTCAGCCAGCCTTCCTGTGGGTGTGAGTAGTGTCCGTGTGTTCTTTTCGTGGTTTTTCTGAAATAGTTGTTCACAGCTGCATATACGGTGTCTACCCTATGCCGCCATCTTGTTTCTCCATTGTGTATCCACTTTGTTATCCACTATCTACTGATGGGCATTTGGGCTATTTCCAGATTGTGGCTATTGTAAATAATGCTGCAATGAATATAGCAGTGCAATATATGTATATATATATATATATATATATATATATATATATATATATATACATATATATATATAGTATTTTTTTAGAGGCTTGGTGCACAAATTTGTGCACAGGTGGGGTCCCAAGGGGGATGGAGTGGGGCTGGCCCTCTGGGTGGGTGGTGGGACACCCTTGCCAGCCTAGGATTTGATCCATCCCATTGACTTTCACGCTAGTTGTTGGGAGCCACCTAGTGGCCACTTTTATATCCTTTCTTTTTTTGTGGGGGCATATAGGGAGAGGAAGCGCCTTAGGTGCCCAAGGCCTACTTTCAGGAGGCCGGTGGTGCTGTTAGGATCTTGCCAGTGGTGCTGGTCCATTGGTGCCTGGCTCATTCTCCAGAGATTGAACCTGGAGGACTACTGAGGAAGTGAGTAACTGCTGCCAGGCTGGTGAGCCGCCACATGGGTTGGTCAGCTGAGCAGCACTCCCACTGTGAGAGCACACTGACCACCGGGGGAAGCTCTTGCATTGAATGTCTGCCTCCTGGTTGTCAGTGTGTGTTGTAATGACTGGTTGACCAATTTTTTAGTGATTCGGTTGGTTAGGCTTTTATTTATATAAATAAAAATGTAAATGTTCATTTGTTCAAAATCTCAAATTTCCGAAAGTTCTTCACTGATTGCTTTGAAATTTTGACACTATGTTGTATTCAAACACGTGTGTGTTTTTCACACCTGTGACAGGTAAAAACATGCTTTTTTTGGAAAAAAAAGGCAAAAACATGCCTTTTTTGAAAAACAGCACCATCTGTTGAATGCAAAAGCAACACACGCTACGAATTTAACAATATTATTTAGTGTAACATTCAAAACCAGGCAGCACATACAAGTCCATCAACACTGTTGTGGAAGTAGATGAAGCGGTTAATTATCCAACACAATTTTGGAATTCACTCGATCTGCCAGGGATGCCACCGCATGTACTGCAATTGAAAATCGACGTGCCAATTATCATGTTGCGAAATATCAACCAGCATGGAGCTGGGCTTTGGGCTGGGGCTGGGCTGGGGCTTGGGGCTCCAGCGAGGAGCTTGTGGGGAGTGTGGCAGGTGCGGGCGGGGGAGCTTCCTCAGCTCCTTTTTCCTCCAGCTTTCGGGTGGTTTGGAGAGGGCCCCTGCCAGCAAGAGTCGGGCGTGGGGTGAGGGGCATGGTCCGCCTGTGGGGAGCAGGGGTGCAGTCTAGTGCTGGGAGGCCCGGGCTGCAGAGGCACATGTGTGCGAGGCCAGACCAGCTGGGCAGGGTAGGGGTGGCGGCATGCCAGGGACAGCTGCCTGGGAGGGTGCATTGTATACCCACAAGCATTGTGCAATTAAACATATTGGAAACGTGTGCTTTCTCTTTTCTTTTTTTTCCATTTAACCAGACTGAGCCACAGCAACGCATGGCCAGATACAGCTAATATATATATGCCCATATTCTTTTGAATTATGTTTCAGGATTCTTAAGATATATTCACAGAAGTGGAATTGCTGTGTCAAAAAGTAGCTCCATTTTTAATTTTTTTGAGGAAATGCCATACTGCTTTCCACAGTGGCTACACTAATCTGCATTTCCACCAGCAGTATATGAGAATTCCCTTTCTCCACATCCTTGCCAGCACTTGTTGTTTATTGATTTATTGATGGCAGCCATTCTGACAGGTGACACCTCATTGTAGTTTTAATTTGAATCTCTCTGGTGATTAGTAACATTGAGCATTTTTCATATGTGTCTTGGTTATCTATCTCTTTGGAGAAGTGTCTATTCAGATCCTTTGCCCAGTTTTTAATTGGGTTGTTTGTCTTCTTGGTATTGAGTTTTACAAGTTCTTTATATATTTTGGAAAGTATGGGAGTATTTAAAGAACATATTAAATTTCCTTAAAAGTTACAGGGATATTCAAAATATTGATTTCATATTGAGAGAGTTGTAGTAATTTGTGTTTTTCAAGGAATCGGTCCATTTCATTCAAGTTATAAATATGTGTGTTGAGTTGTTTTCTTATTTTCTTTTTGATGCCTGCAAGGCCTGTTTTTATTTTTTAAATATATTTTATTGATTTTTTACAGAGAGGAAGGGAGAGGGACAGAGAGCTAGAAACATCAATGAGAGAGAAACATCGATCAGCTGCCTCCTGCACACCTCCCACCAGGGATGTGCCTGCAACCAAGGTACGTGCCCTTGACCGGAATCGAACCCGGGACCCTTCAGTCTGCAGGCCGACACTCTATCCACTGAGCCAAACCGGTTAGGGCTGCAAGGTCTGTTTAATTCTTGACATTGGTAATTTGTGTCTTCTCTATTTCTTTGTCAATCATGCTAGTGGTGTGCCAATTATATTGATCTTTTCAAAACGTAGCTCTTTGTTTCCCTTTGTTATAGCCTTGTGAGGGTGGAAGTCTAGACTCTCCACTTGGCCTTTGCTGTGTGGGTGTGAGCTGAGCCACAGTTTATTCTGTGATGTTTGGCTGGAGTGGAGCCTTTACTATCTAAGGTTGTTATTATTGTTTTAGGCTCCCCTTCCCCTTTAACTAGAGAGAATAAGATTTTGTTGGGCTCCAAGTCTGGGTTAATGAAACAAAAAGAAAACCTGGATAACTACCATTATGTCACTCTTTGGGTCCCTGGATTCCTAGCCGGTGCGTCATCTTCCTCTTCGTATGTTTGTTTATATATATAAAGTTAGGCTCGTTAGTTGACTAAGAGGAGAAATAGGGAAAACTATCTAAACTCTATCTTCTTGCAGGCTGAAATCCCTAGAAATCTTTTTTTAGTAGATTGGTCATGGAAGGTTGGTCATATACTAGTACCTTTACTACCGTTCCAGTAGCTTTTGTGATAAAAGGTGCACTCTTATCAGATTGCAAATGTTTCAGAAAGTTAAGCTTTTGATTGATTTCAAGGGCCAGCCCTTCTTTGTGGGTTTTCTTGGCTGCCAGAGGGATGGAGTGTTGTGAATCCACTCATGGTTTCCCCAGTTTACTTGTCAAGCAGGGCCCTGAATTTTTGGAGAGCTTGTAGAGATGCGATAACATTGCAATCGGGGTGATCCAGACGTAAGTGTCTGACTAGCCCACTATGGCAAACATACACTAAGGTAGCCCCCCATGATCTCTACCGCCTGGCTTTTAGGAAGTGCAGGAGCTAAGAGTAAATTCTAGGGGGTAAGTGTAGCTGCTGGCTGACATCCAGAAAGAACCTGGGGACTTGGCTCTACAGCTGCAAAGAAATGAATTGAGACAGCTACCTAGGAGAGCTTGGAAGCAGATTCTTCTCCAATCTAGCCTCCAGATGAGAATGCATCCTGGACAACACCTTGATTGTAGCCTTGTGGGACCCTGAGCAGAGTCCAGTTAAGCCATGCCTGGACTTCTGACCCTCAGAAACTGTGCAATAATAAATCTGTTACATAGATAGCAATAGGTAACAAATATACCAACAAAGAGGACATCATCTATGTGGTGAAAGCTTTGGGTATAAGAGGAGAGGCACCCACTCCTGGCAAATGGCATATAAGTTTATGCATCCATGGTACAGTGCTGCAAACACCAACTGGAGACTCTGGTAATATGCTGAGATAGGCTTCTCTGCATCTTGGTAGCCT
Source organism: Murina feae (assembly GCA_004026665.1). Taxonomy (NCBI): domain Eukaryota; kingdom Metazoa; phylum Chordata; class Mammalia; order Chiroptera; family Vespertilionidae; genus Murina; species Murina feae. The sequence continues at coordinate 12,338 of PVJC01037528.1, read as the reverse complement.
TTATCTGAAAATAAAGATAATTATAATGTTTATTTATAAGGTGGCTGTTAAAGAACTAAATATGATAATATGGGTCAAGCTGGCACCTTGTAATGTGTGTGGCCCAATAAGGGTGGCTCTTGCCATCTTAATATTTCAATGAGGTCACATTTCCGTCAACATCTTTAAGTTATAATGGCAATGGATTTGCAAATCTTAACCTCTTCCACCCCCTACCAATTAACCAACCAACCAACCAACCAACCAACCAACCAACCAACCAACCAGTTAACCCTTCCACGATTTCCCCAGGACTAAAGCATTGTTAGGGGAGAGTCCTAATTTCTCATTGCACCGCGCAACATTTCTTATTTCCACCATCCAACAAGAAAAACACCAAATCAACCCTGGCCTTCTCTCCACAGATAACAATCACCTCCTGGTTAATAAGGACTTCAAAGGATTCATTAGGGCTTTTCCGCCAACAAAAAGAACACTATCCTCCAGAGACAGCCTCTTGGATTTTATAATTTGCTCCCTGTAGGAAGTGGAGAGAAAGAAGTTCTGACCTGGCCTGAACGCCCTTTGGGAGCCTGGGCATCCCGGAGCCCCAGTCCCATGCACTTGGAAATGCAGGGGACTTCAGCGAGCGCGGGGCGCGCCTTAATTTCACCCCAAGAATAGATTGAAATCATCCTGTTGAAACCAGTTTAACTGCCTAAAAGAAAGGGCATAACAGGGGCTGCGTGCGCAGGAGCCACACCTCGGCCCCGGGCCCCTCTCGGCTCGCTTGCCGCCGCCGAGTGCCACATCAGCGCCCGCGCAGCACTTCCAGGATGGAACGAGTTGCCCCGCGGGCGGAGGCGGGCCCCAGGCCTGCCGGAATGGCGGGCCGACCGGCCAATAGGCGACAGGTGAGGAACCGCGGCCACCAATGAGCGGGAGCTTCGGGCAGCCGCGGCGGCTGAGATTCGTGCCGGGCGAGGGAACCAGATGAGGCACATCTGGACAGCTGCGCTGAGGAGCCGGGCAGCCCCTTTGCGGGGGCCCAACGTCAGCTGAGCACGTCTCCCACGTCCTCTCCTTCTGGCCACTTATTATTTATTCATTTTCCCGAAGAAGCAACCAAGGATCCAAGTGTAAAACTTTACCCCCCTTCTAATGCGAGACGGGGCCAGATCCCATCCAACACATAGGTTCATTTTCATGGGGCTCTGCCATCAAAAGAACAGAAAGAGCAACAACAAAAGCCGAGCCGCGGTCTGACTTAAACTGGCAAAGTGGAAAAAATAAAGTGTTGAGTAAACAAACCGAGTTGGGTAAGTTTTGGAGACGTGCTGGGTGTCTCACTTCTCCCGCTGTGATCTCTATTCTGAATCTTTTCTGCTGTTCTCATTAGTCTCTTCACCAGGGAAAGGAAAAAAAAAACACCGCTCGCTGCTACAAACTGCACAGAGCCTTGCCTTCCTTTTCTTCTACTTTGCTAACATTTTTATTTAATTTAACTTTTTGGTCATCTGTACGCTATTTTTAAATTTCCAGGGGACAGACATTAAATTGATATCCTGTTGTAAATCTCTCCTAACTTCAAAAGTTGCACCTACTGATAAATTTATTTTTCTACTTTCTTTCTGTGAAAACAGACTAGACATTTGAAAAGCTGAAATCTTTATACATTCTCCTCTCTCTGACTGTCTTGATAGAAGATTGAGAAAATTATCTGGCTTATTCAGAAATAACAAAACTTTTGCTTCATGAATGGGATGTTTAATATTAGATTATTTAAAACCTCAATTATACAGGTAATTGCTATTTCACTTACATTTGGATGTAATTGTAACTGAAATGTGTCTTTTCTATATTCTCCTATCCATAGTGGGAGGCCCAAAATACTTTATGATTGTCAAAAAAAATCTTAAACATATGACAGACAACTGTGGTTATCAGTAACTTTATGCTATAATTGTATATTAATCTTATAATTCTATCAAAATAATGTGCAGAATGATCATTAGATGTGTCTGCTTGCAGACTGTTCTGGTACATATTTCAGGATGGGAATGATGGCAAATACTGAGCTAGGTAAGTGGCCTGAGGCCCATTTCATTAGAAAGAGCTATAATTCTCTCTGTTAAACAATGTTTTGGATTTGAGACCTTGTCATATATTATTTACTATCATGGCAGATCTGACTAGACTTGATCTTTAATTTCTGGCTTAAAAAACAGTAGATGAGAACTTGGTGTCATAATTGCAAGTTGCAGAGCATGTTTTTTGTTCAAAAGGGCAATGCATACACTGGGTGGAAGAATTGAAGTGGTTTTCAGGGATGCAGGGTTAGAAGGAACAGGGTTTCGGAGAAACACTATAAAGAGACAGCTGGCTTGGTTCAATTCACAACCCCACTGTTTGACCTTGGGCAAGTTAGCCAGCCCCTCTGTGCCGTAGTTTCTGCCTCTGTAGAGTGGAGATAGTAGTGCTTACTTCATGGGGTTGTCTTGAGCACTGGCAGTCTTTGCTGTTGTAGTCACTCTTTACGGCCTTCCTTCCCAACTCCCCCTGATTTGTTAGCAATGCACTGTAGACTCTTGAACGTGAGGTAGAATTTATCAAGTGCTTTAGAAAGATCTAGAAAGGTCTGGGTGTGCAGAGGATGGAAAGGTGGCTTCTTATTATAGGATGGCTTCATGGAAAGGTTGGCATTTTTGGGGAAAAATTTTGCCCTTGGAGAGAAAATGGATCAGAGAACAGCAGTAGGGGGCAGGCATTATAGGAGGAAGAGAAATGGAGAGGAAAGGGATCAGAGAACAGCAGTAGGGGGCAGGCATTATAGGAGGAAGAGAAAGCCTGGGCAAAGCACGGAGGCTGGAAGGTGTGGCGCTATATGGAGATTTAATTGAAATGCAGGACAATCTGAGGGGTTAGTGAGCGGAAAGGTTGGAAAGGTGGGAGAGGTGGAGGATGGCATGGAGAGCCTGATGGGGAAGGAGAGGTGTGGGAGGTAGATTGGTGGGGGATGGCAAGCTGTACTGGCAAAAGTTACATAGTGGAGATATTTCTGGAATGATCCAGATGTGTTCTGGAGTTTGGTCTCTACCTTTTGCCCAGCATACCCTCCCTATCTGCTCTGTTGCTTCTGTGACCTGCCTTCAGGGCCTGCAGGCAATGGGGTAGGATGGACCAGTGAGTCTGGATTCCACTTTTTGGACTCAGAGTGGCTGACTTGGAGCTCTGTTGAAGTGGTCTGGATTTCTGGGCTATTACAAGGGCGACTTCTCAGAAGCAGGGAACGCTCTAAAGTCTTTGACATAGATTATTGTTGTACCTCTCCCCTCCCCTCCATACACACGCACTGTGTGCAGGATAGCTCTCCTCCTACTGACAGGATTGTCTATTCACATGTTAATACGTATCCTTTTACAATGTACAATTATTGAAGTAGATGAGACTTGTAATATGCACCTAAGTACAGAGTCAGTTTGGAGATCTCTTGCTTTCTCTTCCTCCAGGGCTTATGTCAGAGTGAAACCAAGTGTGGCCCCGGTGCTGCTGCTGACCACCTGTGTGACCTCAGGCATGACATTGAACCATTATGGTCCTCTCTGTGCCACCAACAGTAATATGACTTTTAAGTTCCCTTCTCCCTTGGATGCTCTTTCATTCTTCTCCCCCACCATCCCTGGGACAGTCTGTTGCTTGCAGATGGATATTGGATTCATCTATGGATAACATTTTCTGACCACTAATACATAGCAGATATTATTCTAAACTAGGGGCCCGGTGCACAAAAATTTGTGCACTGGGGGTGGGAGGGTCCCTCAGCCCGGCCTGTGCCCTCTCACAGTCTGAGATCCCTCGGGTGATGTCCACCTGCTGGTGTGCCTGGCCAGCCTGGGTGAAGGGTTGAGGGCCATTTTCAGGCTTCTCACAGCTTGTTCAGGGTTTGGGTCCCTACTGGGGTGTCTATCCAGCCTGGGTGAGGGGCTGAGGGCCGTTTTCAGGCTGTCCACAGCACCCATTGACCCAACGTCCTAGCAAGCCTGGCTGGAATCAGGTTTCTGGGGTTTATTTATCTTCTATAATTGAAACTTTGTTACTTTGAGAGGAGACCTAGGCAGGGAAGGAAGCCTCCTGTTTACTTCAGCTCCGTGGCTTCTATAATTGAAACTATGTTGCTGTGAGCAGAGGCCCAGCTGGCCTGGGCAGACAGTTTACTCCTGGTACAACGGAAGCCTCCTGTTTATTCTAGCTCCATGGCTGTCGGCCTCCATCTTGGCTGGGTTAATTTGCATACAGCTGCTCTGATTGGCTGGGAGACATGGCTTGCTGGTGGGTGTGGCTTAGGTGTCTTGGAGTGATGGTCAATTTGCATATCACTCTTTTATTAGAGTAGATGCTTTACATGTCTCAGCTTATGCAAGCCTCTCCACAACCCTGTAAGGGTTGGTATTTATTAGCTGAGAAGACAGAGGCACAGGCAGGTTAAGAAACTTGCCCAAAGTCACACAGTGAACAAATGGCAAATGCAGACTCAATGTAACACCACAGCACAAGCCTTAAAAAAAAAAAACTTTATTGTTGAGAGGATTACATAGGTCCTTCTTTTCACCCCATTTACCTCTTCCAGCCCACTCCCTTCCCCCTTACCCCCACACTCTCACTTTGTCTGCATCTACGGGTTATACATATATGCATATAAGTTCATTGGTTGATCTCTTCCCAACCACCCTCCCCTGCCTTCCCCCTGAGATTCAAAAGTCTCTTCATGCTTCTATGTCTTTGAGTCTATTTTTGATCACTAGTTTATTTAGTTCATTAGATTTCACATATGAGTGAGATCATGTGGTATTTATTTTTCTCTGACTGGCTTATTTCGCTCAGCATAATGCTCTCCAGATCCATCCATGCTGTTGCAAATGGTAAGAATTCTTTCTTTTTTATTGCCATGTAGTATTCCATTGTGTAGATGTACCACAGTATTTTTGTCCACTCATCTGCTGATGGGCACTTAGGCTGTTTCCAAACCTTAGCTATGGTAAATTGCGTGCTATGAACATAGGGGTGCATATATCCTTTCTGATGAGTGTTTCGGGCACAGCTCAAGCCTTAACCACTAGTCTGTATGCTTTAGGTTTAATATAGTGGGGTTGCTCTCCTTGGTGGGGGTGGTAGTTTAGAAGTCCATGGAAGAACATTGAAGGAGCAGGGAACATGTGGAGACTCACGTTGGTAAAATTCCCCTGGAGGGGCCAGAACAGCTTCATGAGTCTTGCTTGTGGGATGTGCTGCACATGGGGACAGGAGATGTTTTCCTTGTTTATGACTTGGGGCTCCTTGTTTGTTACTCCCAACTTGTTTCCCAACTTGTTTCTATAGAACCACCGTAGTCCTGGACTTAAAGTACACATTGAATAGATGTCAGTTGGATGATTATCTTCTTTGAAAAACCAAAACAGTGTATAAAAGTCAAAAGCAATGGTTTCCCCTTGATTTACTTGCTGTCTTCCCATCCCACCACTCCCTCCAAGGGGAGCCTTTGTTAATAGTTTGGCCCGTATCCTTCCTGTCCTTCTCTAAGTGTCCACTCACAGGTTTAGACCTAAACATAAAAGTAATTTTAAAATATAAGTGGGACTGCAGTATTTTTATTTTTTTAAAAACGGGAAACTATGAAATGTTCCAAGGCTTATGGAAAAATGGGGCAATTCCAGGTACATATTCTATCCCAACTTCTTGGGTATACTGGCTTCTTGTCTGATTTCCAGAGATGCTGTGGCTTTGGAATAAGAACTTCATGATAAAAGTCAAAATGGGGCAGTTTTAGGTGTCCTGTTATTCATCATACTCTGTCTGGAGTTCATGTCATTTTGGGTTGAAAAATGTTGTAATTTGCTTTTTATCTCACTCCCTTAATGTAGTCACTCTTTTAGTCTCACACACTGACTCAGCACCTAGCCTGGAGTCAGACTCTGAGGGTTCCAATCCCAGATCTGCTTCTTGCTAGTGCACCTGGGGCAAGTAACGATTTCTAGGAGGCTTTCTTATCTGCAAAATGGGGTTATCAACAGGCATTCAATGAGAAAGTCAATTTAACTCATTTAGCATAGTGTCTTAATCTTAGTAAAGCCTATACATGTAAGCACTTCTTTTTTTTTAATCGTGGTAAAGTATGACATAATATTTGCCATTTTAAGAATATCTAATTGTATAGTTTAGTGGTATTAAGTAAATTCACATTGTTGTGCAACCATCACCACTTTCCATCTTCGTAACTTTTTTTTCAAACTGAAATTCCATGCCCATTAAATAACCGTCTATTACTCTTGCTCTCAGCCTCTGACAGCCACCATTCTACTTTCTATCTCTATGAATCTGACTACTCTAGGTGCCTCATGTAACTGGAGTTATACAATATTTGCCCTTTTATAATGCTCATTTCACTTAGCATAATGTTTTCAAGATTCATCTACATTGTATCATGTGCCAAAATTTCATTAGTCATGTGTTGCTTCATGATGGGGATACATTTCGAGAAATGCATCCTTAGGCAATTCCGTCCTTATGCAAACATCATAGAGTGCACTTACACAAACCTGCATGCCTACTGCACACCTAGGCTGCATGGTGTAGCCTATTGCTCCTAGGCTGCAAGCCTGTACAGCATGCTACTGTACCGAATACTGTAGGCAATCGTAACATAAAGATAAGTATTGGTGTATCTAAATGTAGACAAGGTAAGTAAAAAATACGATGCAAAAGACAAACTGTGCGTGCATATGTGTGAGCATGCCGATGTGGGGAGGGCAGGCTGTGGAGGGAGGTTACCTCTGAGAAGGAGTAGAACTCAGGAGGAGGGATGGAGGATGTGAGAGAGAGGGAAGAGAAGGGGAGGAAAGTGAGAACAGAGATCAGAAGAGAACCAGAAAAATAAAGCTTGAGACAAGAGATAATAAAGGGAAAGGGGGAGGAGATAGACCAAGAGAAGGAGGGAGAGAACAGGCCTGGAAGGAGAGAGGATGAGAAATTGAGGAAGGGAAGTGAATTTGTTAGCCTTCTCCTCTTGCTCCCTCACCAACTCTAGGCCACAGCCTCCAGTGGGGCACAAGGCAGACTACATGCTGAGCCTCCTCATCTATTTAAACCACCCAGTGCTAGCAGTAAGCTCAACAGCTTAGCTGGGTCTAACCTTTTCTTTCAACATCACAAATAAGCTTTTTGCTTATATTCCACTTAATCCTTCTGTGGGACCACTGTCATACATGTGGTTCCTTGTTGATGGAAATCTCATTAGGCGGTCTTTTTAAGGCCAAATGATATTCTATTGTATGTATATACCACATTTTATTTATCCTTTCATCTGCTGATGGACATTTGGGTGTTTCCATCTGTGATGGTTAATTCTTTGTGTCAATTGGCTAGGCCATGGTACCCAGATATTTGGTCAAACATTTCTGTGATGGCATTTTTTTATATGAGATTAAAATTTAGATTACTAGACTTTGAGAAAGCAAATTACTCTCCATAATGTGGGTGGGCCTCATCCAATTATTTGAAAGCCTTAATAGAAAAAGACTGATCGCTCTTGAAGAGGGCATTCTGCCAGCAGCCTGCCTTGGGACTTGAACTGCAGCATGAGCTCTTCCCTTGTTTCTAGCCAGCTGTCTTTCCAAGAAGATTTTGGACTTGCCAGGTTCTTACAGCCACGTGAGCCAATTCATAAAATCAGTATCTATCTATCTATCTATCTATCTATCTATCTATCTATCTATCTATCTATCTATCTATCTATCTAGTCATCCATCCATCCATCCATCCATCCATCCATCCATCCATCCATCCATCCATCCTACGGTTCTCTGGAGAACCCTGGCTATTGTGAATAACGCTGCTATGAACACTCATGTACAAATGTCTGTTGGAATTCCTGCTGTCACATCTTTTGGATATGGACCCAGAAGGTTCAGGATCACAAAGTAACTAAATTTTTTTATTTTTTGAAGAACCGCCATAGCAGCCGCATCAGTTTACATTCCCTCCAGCAACACACAAGCGTTCCAATTTCTCCATATCCTTGCCAACACTTATTCTGTGTGTGTATGTGTGTGTTTAAATAATTGCTATCCTTATGAGTGTGAGGTGATATCTCATGGTGGTTTTGATTTGCATTTCCCTAATGATTAGTGACCTAGAGCATCTCTTTGAGTGTTTCTTGGTCATTTGCATATCTTCTTTGGGGCAATGTCTACTCAAGTTCTCTGCTCATTCTTAAGTCAGGTTGTTTATTTTGTTTTCGGTTTTAGTTATGGAGTTTAGTTTGGTTTAGTTTTGGTTTTAGTTATATTAACTACTTACTAGGTATATAATTTGTAGATATTTTCTTCCATTACCTGGGCTGTCTTTTCAGTCTGTTGACTGCATTCTTTGATGCTCAGAAGTTTTTTATTTTAATGTTGTCTAATTTATTTTTTCTTTTATTATTTGTGTTTTAGTGTTACACATTTAAGAAGTCTTTGCCAAATCAAATATCATGAAGATTTTCTTCTAAGAGCTTTTAGGTTCAGTTCTGATGTTTAGATTTTTTTATATATTTGAGCTAATTTTTGAATATGAGGGAGATAAGTGTCCAACTTTATTCATTTGCATGTGAATATCTAAGCCATTCAGTTGTCAATCATTATAATATTCATCTTTATAAACATTATTAGCCATAGTATAAAAACATGGAATCATTCTTGACATTTAAAAAAATTATGTCTAAAGTGCTATTTTTTTCTCATAGAATTACTCAAAATTTCTACTTTTTGTAACTTTTCATGTTTCCAAGGAAGAAAGAATATTTCTGTGTTGAAAGGGCATTAATTGTTGATAGCCTTCCTTCTGTCCTTCCTTCCCTTCCTCCTTCCTTCCTCCCTCCCTCCCTCCCTCCCTCCCTCCCTTCCTTCCTTACGCCTTTTTAATCTTTCTTTGGCTTTTAGAATTGAAAAAGTAATAATTTATGTTAAAAAGTAATTTATGTTTAAAAAATTGAAACAGAGTATATAGAGTCAAACGTAATGGTTTCCCCTTTACTTACCTGCTTTCTTCCATCCCCCTACTCTTCCCAGAGGGAAACTTTAATAGTTTGGCCTGTATCTTTCTACACTTTCTCTAAGAATCACTCACAGGTATAGATCTAAACATAAACATAATTTAAAATATAAATGAACCATATTATGCTCACTGTTCTGCCTTTGCTTTTTAAAATTTGACAATATATATGCACATACAAATACATACACATATACATGTGTAATATACACACCACAACTTGTCAGTGGAAACATATAGATCTTTGTGAGCATATTTTGTCAAGAAGAACAGACAGTGGAGCTCAAATGGAAGATTGTTCTTTTTCTTCAGAAGACTAAGTCTTAAAGTAATAGTAGCATTGGGCTCAGTTCCTCAAACCAGACTTGTTTGCACTGTTTCTTCTCTCTGGACTGTTGGCATCTCCCTGTGAGCCATCTGACTTGCCATTCTTCTCTGGCTTTCAGAGCTCCCACCAGGACTGACACTCAGCTGCCTCAGTGAAACCTTGGAAGATGAATCCTTTTTCATGTACTTGCCACCACTCTGACCAGCTTAGGGTTCGGTGGTGCCATTAACTCTCCTACAGTGGCAAAAAGTCTGGAGGCAAATGCCTCCTTTCTTCCTCATTGTCCAGAGCCGTCCTTGCTATCCTCTGTGGCTTTTTAAAAAATGGAATTTATTGGAATTATTAACTATTCTCATAAAAATAAAAAAGACATTCCTCAGATCCAAATAGCCATTCATTAAATTACTACTCCCACATTTTAAATAAAAAGAGAATAACGTTCTGAATTTCACTTTGATGCATTTAGATATGGATTATTATTATTATTTTTTAAAAAATATATTTAAAAAATATATTTTGCTGATTTTTCACAGAGAGGAAGAGAGAGGGATAGAGAGTTAGAAACATCAATGAGAGAGAAACATCGATCAGCCACCTCCTGCACACCCCCTACTGGAGATGTGCCTGCAACCAAGGTACGTGCCCTTGACAAGAATCGAATCTGGGATCCTTGAGTCCGCAGGCCAAACCTTTATCCACTGAGCCAAACCGGTTAGGGCTGGATTATTTTCTAAAAACATTTTATTTTCTCTTGATGTGTCTTTCAATTTAAAGACCCAACACAGAAATTTTTCTCCAATTATTTGATTCTTTTTTTAAATATATTTTTTTTATTGATTGAGCCCTGCTGGCTGGCCAATTATTTGATTCTCGCTTGCCCTCTTCCTGCAAGCCAGGCATAATTGAGACAAATGGAATGGAAAATCGTTAAAGAGAAGAGCCCAGCCTCTCAGTGGTTGAGCATTGACCTATGAACCAGGAGGCCATTGGTTCGATTCAAGGTCAGGGCACATGCCTGTGTTGCGAGCTTGATCCCTAGACGAGGGCGTGCAGGAGGCAGCCAGTCAATGATTCTCTCTCATCCTTGATGTTTTTATCTCTCCCTCTCCCTTCCTCTCTGAAATCAATAAAATATATACTTAAAAAAGAGAGAAAAAGGCAAAATAGAGAGATATATAGTATTAAGAAGCACATTTAGGATAGTTTAGGAACCTGCATATCTACTAAATAATAAAAATTTAACAGTACTAAAACTGTTAGTGAAGAAGAAAAAAATCATAAAAAATTGCTTATAGCAAAAATCATGACACAGCTGAAACTTGGAGATAAATGCCAGAGGATGAGAGGATAACAAGGGGGAGGAAAGAAGGATGTGTTGCAGAAGAATGGGGGGAATTGGGTCTGAGCTCTAGAAGCACCATATCTTTAACCAGATACTCAGGTGAACTGGCACCCAGTTTCTCCATCTACGGCATTGCTTTTCCTCCTTCCGCTCAGCCCTCAGTGTGTGTGTACTAAGGGCACAAGGACAGACTGTGAGGAGCAGTGTGATCTTGCTTTTTCCCCCTTACTGCTTCTATGGCTTCTTGGACAGCGAGTTTCCAATGCACACACAGAGCAGATACATGAATCAAATCTCATCCTCCTGGGACAAATTTGGGATCCTCCTTATAGACATTTTCCTCATCAGAAAACGCCTACTTCTAAGAGAGGATTAACGAACTAATGTATGTGGAGGCTTTGTGAACTGTAATGTGCTCCACGGAGGTGAAGGATTGTGTAACCATGATCATGCCTTAAAGCTCATTCTTCATAGAAAGATACAGGAACAGCTATCAGGTGTCAGCCTCTTCTCAGGGTTCTTTGCGTTTCATCTTCATAGACACTTCATGCGGCAGAGGCAGGCTAACATTTCCCCCATAATATAGATGAGGCAACTGAGGCCTAGAGAGGTTAAGTAACTTGTCCACAGTGGTGGAGTTAGGATTTAAACACAGAATAGCTTCACCATAGTGTCTGAATTCTTAGCATTTACATGTTCATTCCCTCAGAGGTGAAGCAACTGTTGTTGGTTGCCACTTTTCAGAGGGTTGGTAATTAGTTGACTCTAGTGCAGGTCAGTAGAGGTAGGGGTATCTTTGTACACACTGACCTCCTCATGCAGATTCCTTTTATCATCCTTCGTGATCCTGGGAGAGCGAAACATGGTCTCTTCTGTGCCTGACCTGCTCTGTCACCCTGGCCTGCATTATTGCAATAGTGTCTCAAACTTTCCATGCTGAAGGACCAATATGGCTGTGGCTTTCTTTCTTTTATTTCCTTCAGTCCAAGGTGACTTGAGATGTTTATAAAAATATGAAAACTCCTGATTGGATTCTGCAGCACTTTCCACACTTACCTTATTGCAGATTGTAAACAGTTTGCTGACCAGCACTGGCCCAAAGGCCATGACTCCACTAGCATTGTCCCAGGGCTCTCCTTGCTTTCATTGTTGCCACAAAGCAACCACGATAATTTTGAAAAATACACATAAATTCCTATCATTCCTTTGCTTAACCTCCCCATTGCATTTAAAATAAAATTCAGATATTCACCATGGCCCAGAAGGTCCTAGGTAATTTGACTCTGCCTACATCAACCCATCCCCATCTCCACTTTGCCCACTCTTCCTTCAGTGGTAATGAAATATAGTCAGACTTTGGATTAATTTTTTAAAAAATTGTTTTTATTGTTTTTATGTATATACTAGAGGCCTGGTGCATGTAATTCAAGCATGGGGAGGAGGGCCTCAGCCCAGCCTGCACCCTTTCCAATCTGGGACATCCCTCTCACAATCTGGGACCACTAGCTCCTAACTGCACACCTGCCTGCCTGCCTGATCACCCCTAACTGCCCCCCTGCTGGCCTGGTCATCCCCCCTCACTGTTCCCCCCACTGGCCTGGT
>PVJC01037527.1:0-17163 GCA_004026665.1 Murina feae | reverse complement strand
CAAGGGGAAAAAATGGAGATCTATCTATCATTTGTTGTAATACTTATCTATCATTTGTTGTAATACTTTAAGCAAAAAAAAATTTAAAAAAAGAAAAAGAAAAAATACTCATACATTTACCTAATAATCCAATCTAATAAAAGAGTAATATTGAAATTGACCGTTTCTACAGGACGCCTAAGCCAAGCCCACCAGCGAATCAGAGCGGCTGTATGCAAATTAACCCAGCCAAGATGGAGGCTGGCAGTCACGGAGCTGCAGTAAACAGCAGGCTTCTGTTGCACCAGGAGAAAACTGTCTGCCGGCTGGCTGGGCCTCTCTGTGCTCAAGGCAACAACATAGCTGCAACATTGTTTCAATTATAGAAGCCTCGGAGCTGAAGCAAACAGCAGGATTCCGTTGCACCAGCAATGGAAGAAACTGCCTGCCTAGGCCGGCTGGGCCTCTAACTAAGGCAACATTCTTTCAATTATAGAAGCCATGGAGCTGAAGCCAACAGGAGGCTTCGTTACCTGCCTAGGCCTCGGCTTAAAGCAACAGTGTATCAATTATAGAAGATAAATAAACCCCAGAAACCTGCTTCCAGCCAGCCTTGCTGGGACATTGGGTCAATGGGAGCTGTGGGCAGCCTGAAAGCCTGAAAACAGCCCTCAGGCCCACACCCAGGCTGGCCACACCCCAATGGCATGAGGGACCCTACTGGGAGGCTTGGCCAGCTGGCAAACAGCCATCAGCCCCTCACTCAGGCTGGCCAAGTGCCCCAGTCAAGACCCAAAACCTGAAAGGACTGTGGGCAGCCTGAAAGCCTGAAAATGGCCCTCAGGCCCGCACCCAGGCTGGCCACACCCCAATGGAGTGAGGGTCCACACTGGGGGGCTTGGCCAGCCTGCAAACAGCCATCAGCCTCTCACCCAGGCTGGCCAGGTGCCCCAGTAGGGACTCAAACCCTGAAGGGGCTGTGAGCAACCTGAAAATACCCCTCAGCTCCTCACCCAGGCTGCCCAGGCACCCCAGTAGGTACCCAAAACCTGAAGGGGCTGTGGGCAGCCTGAAAACGGCCCTCAGCCCATCACCCAGGCTGGCCACTCCCCAGTGGGGTGAGGGACCCTACTGGGGGGCTTGGCCAGCCGGCAAACAGCCATCAGCCCCTCACTCAGGCTGGCCAGGTACCCCAGTAGGGACCCAAAACCTGAAGGGACTGTGGGCAGCCTGAAAGCCTTAAAACGGCCCTCAGGCCTGCACCCAGGCTGGCCACACCCCAATGGAGTGAGGGTCCACACTGGTGGGCTTGGCCAGCCTGCAAACAGCCATTAGCCCTTCATCCAGGCTGACCAGGCACGCCAGCAGGTGGACATCCCCAGAGAGGTCCCAGACTGCGAGAGGGCATAGGCTGGGCTGAGGGACCTCCCGAGTGCACAAATTTTTGTGCACCAGGCCCCTAGTCCTATCCAATAAAAGAGTTATATGCAAATTAGGCACCACTCCGTGACAAAGATGGCTTCCCCCGTGGACACAAGATGGCCACCACCATGGACACAAGATGGAGGCGCCCAGTCCAGCTCAGCCCCACCACTGAAGTGGTCAAGCCTGTTAACCAGGCAGGTGGTAGGGGAGGCAGGGGGCCAGAGGGGTGGAACAGGCGATCAGAGGGGGCTGGGGGTCCTCTGTCCAGGCCAGAGGCCTTTGCCATAGGCCTCAGGCATGGGCAAGGGTGGAGTTGGTGATCGGAGGGTGCAGGGGCAGAGCCATTGATCAGAGGGGTGTTTGGGTGCACTACCTAGGCATAAGGCCTGGGCCAGAGGCCTCAGGCCTGGGCAGGGGCAAGGCCAGAGATTGCAGGGGCCTGGGCTCTGCAGAGCCAGCGATTGGAGGGGCAGGGGCAGAGCCTGCGATCACAGGGGTCTGGTCACTGGTGGAGCTGGCAAAGCAGGGGCCTGGGGGTCCCCTGCCCAGGCCTGCGGCTTTGGCCAGAGGCTGCCAGTGGGGCAAGGGCAGAGCCGGCGATGGCAGGGGACAGGATCAGAGCTGGTGATCATAGAGGCCTGGGCTCTGTGAAGCTGGTGATCGGAGAGGTTTGGGGGTCCTCTGCCCAGGCCTGCATCCACAGCCAGAGGTTACAGGCCTGGGCAGGGGTGGAGCTGGGATTGGAGGGGCAGGGGTGGAGCTGGTGATCAGAGTGAACTACAGAGGAAACACCTTTTCTTATCGCTCATTGGCTAAGCTCCCTGTAGGCCACTGGTAATATTTTTAGTAACTTGGGTAATAAGAATCCAAAAAGGCGATCTAGGGTTTTTCCACCACACTCCTGGAGAAAAAAATGAAGGTCTGCTGCCGGAGGGCTAAGAAATGTCATATCCTTCCCTACCCGGTTTGGCTCAGTGCATAATGCCTCAGCCTGCTGACTGCAGGGTCTGGGTTCAATTCTGACCAAGGACGTGTACCTAGGTTGCAGGCTCCTCCCTGGCTGCGGGCCAGGTTCAGGGCATATACAGGAGGCAACCAATCAAAGTGTTTCTCTCACTTTGATCTTTCTCTCTATTTTTCTCTTCTCTTCCACATTCTCTAAAAATCAGTAGAAACATATCCTCAGGAGAGGATAAAAAAGAAAGAAAGAAATGCCATATCCTATGAAAGACATATCTTGAAAATGCCTAAAAAAAGCTGTCATTTTTTCATGGTGAAGGGACTGGAGTCCATGTTGATGAAAACACTTTGGTGGCTGCAGTGACTGGCAGTGGCTGCAGCAGTGGGGTGATGGGGCTGGTGGCTTCCCCTGATTAGCCTGGTCACTTCCCACAAAGGGAGGTCAGACTGTGGCTTAGGCTCACTCCCCAAGGGGAGCAGGCAGCAGGCCTAAGCCATCAGTAGGACACCCCCTGAGGGCTTCCAATATGTGAGAAGGGGCAGGATGGGCTGAGGAACCCGCTCCCCCAGTGCACAAATTTCATGCACCGGGCCCCTAGTCCTATATAATAAAGATGTAATATGCAAATGGTCATTACCCCGTGAAGCGTAACAACTGTCCGAGTAACGACAGGATCACCGATCAGCAGGAGGGTGGGGTGGAGAGCTACAGGAGGGGCAGGGCAGCAAGCTATCAGAGGAGAGTTGGGGGGCAGGGGATGGAGGGAGCTACAGGAGGCAGGGCAGTGGGCATAGGGATTCATGCACAGGGCTACTAGACTTTAAATAATCTTCTGACCATGAAAACACACCATCTAAAGAAAAAAAAACCAGGATGCTACTCAGTGGAGAAAGTATTTTTAACATTTACAAGAACATATCAGTCCAATAAGTGGACCCAGCACCACTCTTTGGAGCTGGGGGCTGACTGGAGG
Source organism: Murina feae (assembly GCA_004026665.1). Taxonomy (NCBI): domain Eukaryota; kingdom Metazoa; phylum Chordata; class Mammalia; order Chiroptera; family Vespertilionidae; genus Murina; species Murina feae. The sequence goes on along the minus strand of PVJC01037527.1, from coordinate 13,825 downwards.
AGATACTTCATTCTCTGCTGATGAGATTGAAGCTTGGCATCTCCTCTCGGAAGCGTGACTTAGCAGAAGCATGTAAAAGCCTAAGCATGTCCAGGCCCTTGCACACGAGAACTCACTGCTACAGACTGACTGTGGAAAGGAAAGAAGATGGCCTCAGATCCCAGTAGGAAGCGGTTTCCAGCATAAGTTTCCACACAACGAAATAACACTCCCTATTAAAAATCACGTTTGTAAAGAAATCTTTTGAAAACGAGGAATTTAAATGAAAAAAAGGCAGGATGAAAACTAAATACAGAGAACCACCCGAATTTTGCTCCTGAAGATGCGATGCATATACACGCAACTTGCACGCATCTTCTCAGGGCGGACACACTGGAGAGTGAACTAGCAGGGAGGGCCTGCCTGGCTGGGGTGTAGGGTCTGACGAGATCAAACACATGCACACACACTCACTCGAAGAAAATACACAGAAAGGCTAACGATATTTAAAGAACTAGGGGTAACGATGTTCTTTCTTACATTTAAGTGGAAATGCTTCTATCACTCACTTGTCCTATTTTTGTGACTGGAAATGAGACTCCGGTTGAAATCCTCTCCACCTCCTACTAGGACACACTCCTTCCCTGGGAATGGCCACGAGCATCTGGCCGGTGTGTGCCGAGAGCTGCCCTCCTGGGCTGCTTGGCGTCACCTAAATCTCTCTCCCTGAAAACAACTCCCTTTGTTAGAAGCAAGACTGGGCAAGGGGAAAGAATCTACGGCAACGATCCATCTACTATATTTGAAAAATCGAAATGACCTTTCGAAAGACTTGGACCTAAAATAAACCTATGACTCAGAAACAAGTGATCCTAGTGACTAAATGTCCTCATAAAAATACCTCCAAACCTTCCCTAACTGTGGTAACTCACCACACCAAAAAAAGGCCGTCCTGCTCTGAAGTACCGACAAGAAGATGGGAATTATGTCGGTAATTTCAAGACCTGTTCAAAACGAACGCGTTTATGGTGCTTAGTCACACTCAGGAAGGGAGACTGTCCAGGGTGGAACAGACAGGGAGGAAGACTAGGAGGAGCCCTTAGAAAGGGTCTCATTGAACACGTTTGTTTAGGATGGTCCAACACAGACGGCTCCACCCTCGTCCGGAGGGAGGAGGGTGTGGACTGACCTCCAGCAGCAGGTGCCTGGCAGCATGTCCTGGCCCCACCCGCACTGCCCGAGTGCGACCACATCCCCCATGCTGTGCTCTCCATCTCTCTTAATGGACAGCGTAGAGGAAGGCTATCAGCTCCAGGAGCATCAGCGTGGGCACTGAATCCCTCGTTCACCACACAGTCTGCAAAGCTCTGCACCTTGGCCCAGGTGCTGTTCGAGGCTGGCGATGTGGCCAGGTGTGGTCCCTCCCTCGCTGCAGAGGCAGGTAACAACAAGTAGACAGGGCCATTTCGAGGAGTGAAAAACCCAGTAAAGGAAGTCAAAGCAGGCGTTTGTGAAGGGCAGTTGCTGGGTCATGTGGAGGGCACAGGGAAGGCTTCTTGGAGGAGGTGTCACTTGAGCTGAGACCCGGACAGTGGAAGCCCTGGGCGAAGAGCTTCCTGGACAGAGGGAAGAATAAGCGTGAAGGTGTTGAATACAGGACCCGAGTGGTATGTGGGAGAACAGGAAGAGGCTGGAGCGGCCACAGTGAGAGGGAGGGGGCGGGATAGAGGACGCCAGACGGAGGGTGAGGGGAGCAGAATCCAGGCCACTCGGGCCTCAGGTCAGGGGAGCATCTGGGATGAAGCGCAATGAGATTTATGTGTGAAATCTAACCATTTTGAAAATATGTAAAAAGGCTACATGTCAAAAATCAGAAGCAGCCAATTTTTAGGATGAGATGTCTTTTAACAGGTAAATGGACAAACTGTAGTGCATCTAGACAATAGGATGTTGTTTAAGGACAAGGAGAAATGAGTTATCAAGACACAAGAAAAAGGCATTTCCCAGCATCAAGAATAAAAGGCTACATACTGTCTGATTTCAACTGTGACATCCTGGAAAAGGCAAACTATAGTGACAGTAAAATGATTGGCAGTTGCCAGGGGTTTGGAGGGAGGGAGGATGAGTGAGGGGAGCACAGAGGACTGTAGGGCAGTGACATGCTCTGTGAGTTACTGCAAGGGTGGATGTACGACACTACCTATTTGTCAAAGCCCATGGGGGGTACAGTGCCAAAAGAGCCGAGACATAAACCATGGGCTTCAGTAAACAGTACTGCATCGACATGGACTCATCAGCTAATGAAAGTACCAGAGCATTGCAAGATGTTAACAGTGAGAAAAACTGGGTGGAGGAGAGAAGGTTCTGGGAACTTTGTGCTGTCTACAATTTTTTTTAATTTCTTATTTTTATTGATTTCAGAGAGGAAGGGAGAGGGAGAGATAGACACATCAGTGGTGAGAGAGAATCACTGATTGGCTGCCTTCTGCACACCCCCTACTGGGGATGGAGCCCACAACCCAGACATGTGCCCTTGACCAGAATCGAACCCAGGATTCTTCAGTCCACAGGCTGATGCTCCATCCACTGAGCCAAACCAGCTAGGGCTTTATAATTTTTTAAGAAAACCTACAACTGCTCTAGTCAATAAAATTTATTTTAGTACAAGAGTTGCCATTATAGTGCTTGCAGATCCATTGGCAGGTGTCCAGGTCTTTCCCGCCCACCGGGGCCTGTCTAAGCAGACCCTCCGGTGCCCAGTGCCCAGAGCGGGGCAGGCACTGGCACAGGGACAACTGGTCACATGCAGGGACGCTTCATTGAACCTGGGTTCCCAGTTCTGCCACCCACTTAATCTCTCGGACTCTCCATTTTCTCTTCTGAGAAAGGGAGCTAAAACCATCACCTCCCATTTTGCAGGGATGCCCCAAGGAGAGAGGTACCATGCCAGGTTCTTAGCCTGCTGCCCACCACACGTCAAGCTTTTACAACACGCAGCCGGCAAGGTAAAGTGTATCGTAAGTTACTGTCCACCTTTTCATGGCGTGGGTGAGATGGAGAAACTGTCTCACATCTGACTTGAAAAATATCTGTTTTAAAAAGTATAGGCTTGACTCCATTGCTCAGGGCTGGAGTGTCAGCCTGCGTACCAGAGGGTTGAGGTTCGATTTCTGCCCCAGTTGGGGAAGGCAGTCAACCAATCAATATGTCTCTCTCAATTGATGTTTTTCTCTCTCTCCCCCTCCGTGCTCCTTTCCACTCTCTCCAAAAATCAATGGGAAAATATCCTCATTCCCAGGGCAAGGATAAAAAATAATTGAAAAAAACTTTTTAAAGGATAAACAAATCAATGCTTACAAACGAGCAGGCAGAAAACATGAAGTGCGGAGACCCATCCCATCCCCGAGGCCTCCCCAGTGTGGCTGATCTCTGGCATGGACTCCCCACTCTCCCACACACCACTGCATCGTTTTGAAGAAAATACCAGAGATGATATCATTTCAATTGCAAATATGGTTTTACCTTAAACCCCAAGTGCCTTCTGTGTTCCAGCACTGCTCTTGCCGACAGTCTTTTAGAATTGTCTGTGGCGGGCCTGGTGCGGGCCGAGGAACAGTGTCCTCACCACTTTCTGTGTGATTAGAAATCGGTCTAATGCAGGTTCGTGCCAAATTTCCCATCCACTCAAACTTAAAATGCACCCAGCATTGGACTCAGCAGTTACAGTCAGTAGGGCATGTTTCACATACACTTGAACCTGAGAAACAAGGCGCGCACACAAGTGGAAGGCTTGCTCACGGAGACCCGACGCTACGACAGATGTGTGGAGAGCGCCCTGGTCTCCGCCAACGGTGATGGAGAAGAACACTTTGCTGCATGTTGTCCTTAGACTGTCAGGCACCTAAAAAGAGTGCGGAGACTGACAGGGAGAGACCGACAAGAAACCCTGGGGACGAAGGAAAGGCACAAACCAGCGTGCCCGGGAAGGCCCTCAGCAGTGGATGCAGGAACACGGGCATCACGACACACACAGGCATGTGCACTTGGAATGATTAGTAAGTCAGTACTTACTAACACACAGTTCATTTTCAAATTCTAAAAGAATCTAATGAAATGACGATTTAAAAAAAAAACAACAATGCCTGTTTTCAAACTGACGGGCGTTCTGGTTCAGGTGCCGCTGATAATGGGAAGCAGTGGGATCACAAGCATCAAGAATTATTTCTTCTGGTATTTATATGCCCTCAATCCATCAACTGCTATCAGTTCACTTTAGTGCATAAACTTTATCTTTTATGTATCCCCCTAAAAAATGTCTAGTGGCACCATGAGTTATCAGCTGTTAAAGTGTGCAGATGTCGCCCTGACCGGTTTGGCTCAGTGAATAGAGTGTTGGCCTGCGGACTGAAGGGTCCCAGGTTCGATTCTGGTCAAGGGCATGTACCTTGGTTGCGGGCACATCCCCATTGTGGGGTATGCAGGAGGCAGCTGATCGATGTTTCTCTGTCATCGATGTTTCTAACTCTCTCTCTCCCTTCTTCTCTGTAAAAAAATCAGTAAAATATATTTTTTTAAAAAGTAAATAAATAAAGTGTGCATACGTCTTGGGGACAGCCTGTCCATGAAGTATGACTTGAATACCTCTGCGTATGCAAAGAAGGAGCTTGTCCCAGAGGCCGCCTCAGAGGATAGAACTGGACTATCAGAGAAGGTTAGAAGGGACACTTCCCACTGTGCAAACAAAGTGCTGATGACAGTAACAATGTAAAGGTCAACTTGCCCCAGCTCATTTTTAGCTCAGTAGGACTTACTGCTAGAGATAAGGAAATAGTCATGCTCTAGTGAAAACTTATGAGTCTGAGAGAAATAGAGCAACAAACTTTGTGCGTCATCTTTTGTGGTTTTTGCAAATGAAAGTTTGCTTCTGCATCTAGTCAGGGCTGCAGTGTCAGTCCTCACTTCGGTGGGGTGCTGGCGCTGCAGTCAGTTGGCCAGCTCAATAAATCCTCGCTTGCTGCTTAAGACTTAATTGGAGTCGGTGGTCTTATTCTCGCGAATGTTCCCCCACAACATTTGGAGACCCCAGTGAGATACCTGCCAGGATTGAGAGGAATCCCCTATCCAGGACAGGAGGCTCTCCCCCATCCACCACTGGACAAGCACGAGGACTTATTAAAAAATCCTGCAGGAGATAAGGACTGGAAGCACCTAGAGTGAGATCTCACAGTGGGGAGTCAAGTGGAGGGCTGGATGCAGCACTACCTCGCAACTACAGCCGGTGACCACGATGGTGGTCACGGTATCTGGCAAGTGTGACTTTCGGTTGCACAGGACTTGTCTGTCTGGTCTTTGTTGTCTTAGTCTTTGTTGTCTTGGTGTTTGTTGTCAAAATGGGACAGGGGTGCTTCTATGTGCTCCCCGCTACAATGGTTTCTTAAGAATTTTCAGGACTTCAAGAAGAGAGCTGGAGATTACGGATATGATGTTAATGCTTTGGATTTACAATAGGTCTCTGTTGGGGACATCATCCGCTCTAACTGGGGGAGGAAGAGAGCTGAAAACTGCTCCGGAGAGGGTGTAAGATAGGGTAGTGATGGTAGGATTCCCTAGATAGAATAGTAGGCTCTCAGCCTGCTGAGATGGAGGAGCCCTAGGCTGGGGGCCAAGGGAATGGTCAGAGAGATCAGGAATAATGAAGGAGGAAAAGAATTTGAGCCTCTGGGGCTTAGAGTAAAGAAGGAAAAATCTAGGAGTGAGAATAGCTAAGGACAGAGTAAATGGTTAATGCAGAAAAGGGGGACATCGTCAGGGAGAGCAGGGAGAGGTAGGTTTTTGTTGATTTTTACTTATCTGAGCTATGCTGGCCTCAAGGCCGCAAGCTGCTACAAAGCACAGTAAATTTTTCTCTGTCCTGTGTTGTTCTCTTTAACCCTTCCAATACTAAATTAGATCGATAGAATATACTTGCAATTTCATAAAGGTTAATCTAAGAAATGCTGGCTGTTTACTTTATAGTAATCATCAAAGGATTGAGGTTTCTAAGAATAAGGAATTACTGAGTAGAAGGTCTGAGGCATGGTTATGCATTTTTAAAGGATATAGAAAGAATGTTTAAAGGCTAATTTGAAAGTCTGAAATTTATAAAGGTTGTGAATGTGATAAGAAGGAGAAGAGAAATGTTGAAAGGCTATTAAAAGGAAATGCTACAGGCCAGTAAGCCAGGAGGAGTAAATAATTTACATTCTGCCTCCCTAAATAGAAGGTAAATAGTTATGCTAAAGTACTTAGAGGGGACTGATAAAAGAAATCCAACAGTTACTGTTTTGTTATAACTCTGGAGAGTCAAAAAAAAACTGTCAAGAAAAATCAGAAGATCTTAAAGCAGGTCAGTATATTTTTCTCCTTATACAATTCCTCCAAAATTTGGCAATACATTTCTTTGCATAAATTCAATAAGACTGGTTTCCAACAGTGGTTTTATTGACTGGAAACTTTGATTGGAGTATCATGTTTTAAAGAGCCCTGTCTGAACTCTGAAGACTTAAAGCCAATAAGAGTGCCATGGAGAAAGCCTGGTATCTTGCTTGGTAGCCCTGAAAATAGTTGGTGCTGGAGCTTCAGGCTCATACCCTACCATCGCTAGTGGTTGGTCAGAGTAGAAGGGGAGCAATAAAGGCACTTCTGCATCTCTGTGGTAATCCCACACACTCTGGGCCGCACAAGTACGAAGGCTGCTGAGAAGGGCATTAAAGCAAGAACAATGGGCCCAGGCAAAGCCACTGCATGTGAGGAATTCACCTAATTCAACAGATACTGCAGGCAGGCCTGATGGCAACTGGATGGCTTGGCTTGGCTTCCTGGCCCTATGGGGCACATTAAGATTCAATCACTAGATTCCAGAAAAGGTAGTCAGTTACCATTCTTGCTGTGTTTATGCAAACAATCAGGCTAAATTAAATACAATAGATAAATTAGTCTTGATTTGGCTCTTTTAATAAACAGAGGGGTAATTTTAAGGAGAAAAACTATTTACATAGAGGTTATTAAAACTGAAATGTTTTCTTTCCCTTCCACTGGACCATTTGTTACAATTTGTCTCCTCCAGGTCATAAGCCCACCTCCTTCTGTGCCCAGGCCTCATGTTGCCTCTGGCAGACAGCAAGGATCTCTTGGCTCTGAGAAAAACTCCTGTCCCTCCTCAGCATGAAGCAGCTATAGAAGAGAATCAACAGCCATTTTCCCTGAAAGAATTCAGAGCTGGGATCCTTGAGGTAATATATTAGACAGTTAGACAGACATGAGCTGAGCAAGGTCGATGGGCCAACTGGCACTACCAGATTTAACTAAGTCTTTCCACCTCTATGTATGTAAGACAAGGGGACTCCTCAGAAGCAAGAGGGAACTAAGTTGCAGACAAAGAAGCCCGGGAGGCTGCCCTAAGACCAGTAAGGCTCCTTGAGGTACTACTGGCCATACCCCTCCCCCCAGAGAATTAAATCATGTTTGGCAGACCACCACCTCTCCTTCCCCGCTTATGGGAAGAGGAGCTTGCCCAGTTGTCTACCTGTAATTTGTGTAAGTCCTTACACGTACTCCAGAACTGTCCCATGTCAGTCCGCTGGCTGGTGCAGGCAGTACACAAAGAAGACCAGAAGCAGTCACCCGTGGCTCATCCCATCTGCGCTCCAGGGGACCTGGTCTGGGTAAAGCAACACAACCCCAGTAGCCTCGAGCCCCACATATACAGGGATTTCCAGATGGACTATGCCTTTGGGGACACAGACCAGCAGCCATCACTTTAGAGGACATCTGAGGGATGAAGACTTGTGTCTTACGTACCAACTACCTTTTAACCTTCTTCCCCTATGCTGAAGTCTGTGACACCACCATCCTGCTACTTAGAAACTATTCAGGATAAATGCCTCCTTGATTTCATATCTTAGAGGAGGACGCTGAATCAAGGATTTAATTCCAGTAAAGACGAGTAGGGAATGCAAAGGTCAACTTGCCCCAGCTCGTTTGCAGCTCAGTAGGACTTACTGCTACTGCTAGAGATAAGGAAATGGTCATGCTCTAGCCAAAACTTAAGAGTCTGTGAGAAATAGAGCAACAAACTTTGTGCGTCACCTTTTGTGGTTTTTGCAAATAAAAGCTTGCTTCTGCATCTGGTCAGGGCTGCAGTGTCAGTCCTCACTTCGGTGGGGGCTGGCGCTGCAGTCAGCTGGCCAGCTCAATAAATCCTCGCTTGCTGCTTAAGACCTAATTGGAGCCAGTGTTCTTATTCTCGTGAATGTTGGTCCACAACAACAGCGTCTCCGCGACAGCAAAGGGCACCTTTTCACACTGCTGAACTGTTTACCATATGCGTGCATTATCCATTCAAACAGTTGTTTTAAATAAATGTAAGGAGAAAGAGGGGAAAGAACATTTGCCAGACTAAACCTGATGGCTGGCCCTCTAGGGAGATTGGAAAGGAATCGTAACATAGAGAAGGCAGCAGTCAACACAGCGGGGCATTCTTTTCAATCGTGTGCAGAGGAAATACCTGGTCCACGTGCCACAGGGGCACCTGAGGGTCAGCGGGACCTCAAGAATTGACTGTGGATTTGAAGTTGCTGGCTTGAGCCCTGTTTCCTGTACCTCCTGGCCTTGAATTTAGAGGATTTAGCCACATTGGTCTCAAGACTTAAAACAACAGACGGAGCCCTGGCCAGTTTGGGTCAGTGGAGAGAGCGTCGGCCCACAGACTGAAGGGTCCCAGGTTCAATTCCAGTCAAAGGCATGTATCTCCGTTGCAATCTCTGGCCCTGGTCAGAGTCCCTGCAAGAAGCAGCCAATCAGTGTGTCCCTCTCTCTGTCCCTCACCCTGCCTTCCGCTCTCTCAAAAAATTCAATAGGAAAATATCCTCGGGTGAGAATTTACAACTGAAGGAAGCTGTTCTGAGACTTAGATGGCAGCCAGGGGGCGGGGCACCTCCTAAGGATCCTGACTTGGTTTGGGAGGCTCCCCTGGGCTTGGTGTCCTTTGGGCCAATAAGAAAGGAAGAGGAGACATCCCTTTCCACCTAACACCACAGTAACGGGTGGATGTTTCTGTAACAGACGTGGCCTTTCACTGATTTGGCTTTGGGACGTGGGATTGGCAGAAGCCCTGGAGCATCCTGGGACAGTCCTGTTTCTTCATGTTCCTCCCAGACTCTGCCTGCTTGTGATCCCATGGCTACAAGGTCAGAGTGGGGTGATGCGAATTCTTATCAGACACAGAAAACAAAAACAAACAAATGAAAAACTCACCCAGGACAAACTCACTCAATTCCCATGCCTGGCAGCTTACGAACCAGCACCACAGACAGTTCCGTGGCCTCTGCACACACCGGGCAATGAGCAAGACATTCTCAGGGAAGTAAGTCAGATCAGACCTTGAGCTTAAAATATGAATCTGCAGCTGTCCAGCCTTCTCTGCCCCCCTCTACACCTCCCCCAGTAAATTTCTCTTTTCAAAATATTTATCTAATTTCTCTGAATAATTTTTTTAAAATTAAAAAGGCACAGAGTATGATATATTGCACCAAACTTCCGTCTTGGTGTGTGTGTGATTATATGTATAACTTCTATGAAATGAAGCATTACTGATAAAGATGAGCTCCAACCCTGCTGGTGTGTTTCTGTCCGGGCCTCTCCCTGCCCTTCCTCACACCACACTTACATGATCTGCATGATATTTAATTGTGGGTTTAGGTTTACAAACATGGAATCACGTTGTACATATTGTCTTGCAATCTGCCCTTGTCATGGAAATTTAGTTCCCTTCTTTACCCATTGTCTAGCGTCCCTGGGTCGGGACACACTACGTCGGACACACCTGGACCCTCTGACAGCCATTCAGGTTGTGTTCAGTTTTCTGCGGTTACACACGATGTCCTCGTTGTAACGTCACCCCAGCACATGCCTCCTTGCCCACCTCCATCCACGTGGAAACGGATGTGGGAGCCAGCACACCCCAATGGGACCTGGTGTTGCGAATGGCCACTCCGGAATGGCCACACTATGCACATCTGAAGGGTGAGCGTTGTTTCCCCACATTGTTTCCAACCCTTGACATTGTCAAATTTACAATTATTTTGTCAATCTCGTGGGTGGAAAATGTCCTGCCCTTTCTTTCTTCTCTCCCCTCTTCCTTCTAATCTGCAGTCCTTTATAGCCTGTGCAAGGCCTAGGACCTCCCACAGTGACGCCTGCCCCGCCCTCACGGGCCACTCAAGGTGATGGCCACCACCGGAGGCCAAGGGTGGGCAGTGCCTTGCAGCAGCCCCCAGGCTGAGCGTGGGCTGGAGCCATGTCTCCTGGTTCCACCTCTTACCTGTGTGTGAGGACAGGGATAAGGAAGGCCTGGGCCACTATGGAGGACAAGTGCCCTTTTCCTACTTGCACCTGGATTTCTGAATTCGGGCTTCCAGTGGCATCAATGAAACATGAGCAGAGAGCAGGCAGGGAAGCGCCCCCCAGGTACCATGTGCCCACATCACAGAACCTAGAGAAGGGCTGCTGGCTCCTGCCCACACCAGGCACTTTATGCCAACCCTCTGAGCTTCAGTTTCATAACCTGTAAGTGGGCAGCACTAACCTCCTGAGCCCTCAGGAGAGTCGTTAACTACCTTCATTCACCGGGTTACCCAGCCCCCCTCCCTCTGCTGAGCAATCCTCGGGCGGGTTCTGGAGTAGCTCACAGACTTAGTGTCCATCTACCTGGTGAGCCAGGAAGGCCCACGTCCGAGTATTAATTCAGAGAGAGCAGGAATGAGGAAAGCGCATTGGCCTCTGAGGCCTCCCACAAGCAGACCCAGGTTCCTGAGGGGCCTGTCAACCCCACGTGGCTGAGAGCTGGCCCCTCTCCAAAGGCAGTGGCTAAGGAAGCCGGGCACCGCCGAGCCAGGGCAGGGCAGCTCCTTAGCAGTCGCCACGTCGCTGCTGGAACTTCTCAGCAAAGCATCTGGCATACAAATGCTGAAGCCCAAATGCACAACTCCCCGGGGGCGTGAACCGCATCCCAACGAGATGAAGGGGCAACAAGCAACCACAGGCGCGGACCCTGCCACACTCGGCCACATCGAATGAATGGGCAGGTTCTCCCTCAAGATAGGTCAGCCCACACGAAGGTGGTGTTGTGGGCACCTCTCCTTCTCTCCATCCATGTTGATGCCACTCTTTGGAGGCTCTTGGGGTGGGGCCATGTTTGGAGCCGGGGGCAGCGCCGCAGGCCGGTTTGTGACTGACAGTCTGTGCCGCGGTGCGAGCACTGCAGCAGGAGTCCATCATCCCTGCTCTGACCTCCGTGTATTTCATTCTGTGCTACCACCAAAGCAGCCCAAGTATTTCTTTCCATGTCTGACCTTCCAAGTAACCCAGTACCCTGCTCTCTCCTCAAATACGTAATAAACATGTAGGGGTGATGGTTACAGAGCAGGCCTAGTGCATTTGCTCATGGAGATATCCCCAGATCAAAGCAAAAGAAACCTCTCTGCGAGGAAGATATTATTATTGGCCCCATTTTCTAGATAGAAATCGAGTGCTAGAAGTAAAATGAAAATATGTCAGGCCCCAAAATGCTGTCAGTAAGAGAGTCAGATAAAGGCATTCACAAACTGACATCAGGTTAAAATAGAAGCTACATGGACGGCAGCCATAAACAGCTTGACTACAGCTTCCTTCTATAATCAAAGTTGCACACGTATGAACAGGGCTAGTATGCTGTGAGTCAGACCAGGATGTCCACAGTGCTTGACTCTGGGTGGTGGGCTCATGGCTGACATTTTTTGTTTGTTAGTTTTTTTAAAATATATTTTATTGATTTTTTTATAGAGAGGAAGAGAGAGGGATAGAGAGTTAGAAACATCGATGAGAGAGAATCATCAATCAGCTGCCTCCTGCACACCCCCTTACTGGGGATGTGCCCGCAACCAAGGTACATGCCCTTGACCGGAATCGACCCTGGCACCCTTCAGTCCGCAGGCTGACGCTCCATCCACTGAGCCAAACCGGTCAGGGCATGGGTGACATTTTTATTGTCATATCTCGACATCCTAGCGGGGCTGTGGGCAATTGGTGGTTCTGCCGTTCCCTCCACAGACCTCAGATTTCTCATCTGTAAAATGAGGATAAAAATAGCACCTCCTGCAAAGGGATGTTTGAGGGCTAAAGAGTTAACCTGTGGAGAGTGCAGAGAATGGCATCGGGCACTGTTGTCCGACCATGTAGGTTGCTAACAGCAGCCGCATCCATTGTGGTCCACCTCCGTCCTTCTGAGGTCAGAGACCCATGGCGGACTCACAGCCAGGCCGCCAGACCAGGCCTCTGGTTAGGGGCCAACATCATCACTGGGCTGCTGGCCAGCTGGTATTCTAGGCCGATGCTGACCTGGAGCAAGCACACAGGGCAGCGGAGCTGAAGCTCAGGGCCTTCGGGGGTCTCACTCAGTTCTGCTTCTTTTCATTTCCTTTTTTAAAATATATTTTTATTGATTTCAGAGAGGAAGGGAGAGGGATGCGATAGAGAGAAAGAAACATCAGTGATGAGAGGGAATCATTGATTGGTCGCCTTCTGCATGCCGCCCCCTGGGGATCGAGCCCAAAACCCGGGCATGTGCCCTGACCGGGAATCGAACCGTGACCACCTGGTTCATAGGTTGACATTCAACCACTGAGCCACACTGGCTGGGCTGATTCTTTGTATTTCAGGTTTTTATTACAAAAATGTGCTACAGATTTTTAATTGTTCGATTTCTTACAATATGTGAAGCTTAAGAACATGGCCAAGATTTCCAGGCTATGTTAAGACCGAGGAAAGCAGTGTTACTAATACAGCTATAAAAGGTTTTGACTAAAAAAAGAAAAATGCAGATAAGAGTTTTCTAATAGACCAACTAAAGAAGAAAAGACGGGGGAAAAAATTTCCAGACTGGAGCTGTAATGAAACTGAGGGTCTTTATGATTTTATTAAATTTAGCTTTAAATCCTAACTCTAGAAATTCTCTCTCTTTCCAGACTCTTCAGAGACCTAGCCTTTCCCCTGGATAATCAGCAGCCCCGAGGCGGCAGCAGACAGTGGCTGGGCCTGGGTCACAGGTCTGGACCTCTGGGCGCCTGAAGAGCACATCTGGGCCTAAGTTATGTTTCAGCCCCAGAGGCCCGGGGTGGAGAGATCCCCTGGCTGCTTCCCCATGAAACCAGGCGGAGGGGTGCTGGGATGGATCTCACGACTGTCCTCAAGGCCTGAATAAATGACTCACTACCCTCACCTCACTCCTACCAATCAGCTCCCAGCACGACCTCGAACTCCTAACCCTCAGGGTCTTACGGTTTTGCCTCCATCATCTGTAACCTGCATGCACCAGGGATCAGGCCTTTTTTGAGCATTGGGTCTCATCCTTCTGGGCGGCGCCATTCATAATGAAATAGCTCATCTTCCTCACGGCACTTCTGGGTGCTTGCCCCTCTCTGTTAGGTAACACTAAGCCAGTGACCAAATAACGGACTCTCTCCCATGGGATCCCACGGTGGAAAAGGCATTTATTCATTGACGGTTCAGTTCCTCAGATCGATTTTTACATAGTATCAGGCATTGTGCTAGGTCTTCAAGATGCTGAGGTAATGGAGGTGGGGTCTAAAAAAATCACACAAGCACAGAGAGTTCCAAACAAGATGAAACCAAATAGACCCACACCAAGACACATCATAATTACCATGGCAAATGTCCAGGACAAAGAGAGAATTTTAAAGGCCGCAAGACAGAAACAGAAAGTTACATACAAGGGAGCTCCCATTAGATTATCAAATGATTTCTCAACAGA
>PVJC01037526.1:0-17166 GCA_004026665.1 Murina feae | reverse complement strand
AACAGAAGTAGGAAATAAGGAGGAAAGAAAAGTTTGTAAATGATGAGTCAGTAGGAAAAGTGTTACATAAAGGAGAAAAACTGTGTGAGAGGAAGAAGCCAATAAGGAAGTCAAATACAATTGTGCATGAAGGGGATAAGATTAAAAAAGAAAGTTAATAGGGGTGACCAGGCCGGCAGGGGAGGGCAGTTAGGGGGATCAGGTAGGCAGGCAGGCAGGTTAGCAGTTAAGAACCAGAGGTCCTGGATTGTGAGAGTCCCCAAGAACTCCATATTGGAGAGGGTGCAGGTCGGGCTGAGGGACCACACCCCCCCCCCCCCGTCCCTCATGCACGAATTTCGTGCACTGGGCACCTAGTAATCTATAATACTAAAAGTATAATATGCTAATTAGACTGGAGGTCCTTCCAGACAAAGCTGGGGCTGTGAGGGAAGCCCGGATCCCAGGTGCCAGAGGGAAGCCAGTGTAGGCAGTGGAGCGAGGGGGATGGAAAGGGGAGGGTGGGTGAGGAAGGCTTACTTTTGAATGCATTTTGTGCATCGTGCCTCTAGTTGTAAATAAGTATATTTGGGGTGATTTTGAAAGGGTTCATTTCATTGGCATTCTTCTTCTTTCTCAGAAAAGGTAGCTTTATATGGAATTTCCCACATACACAACAAGATAGCCAACTTTTACCAAATCAATACCATCCACACTTGCCATCAATTTTTAGATCTTCATATCACTTCATATCTTCCTTTTGTACAACTCAATTTAATCTCCAAAAAGGTGAAAACAATTTCTCTGAATAATGAAAAGTCCATATGTTTTATCTAATTACATTTAACTCTTTTTCTAATACTAGAAAACAGTATATCTTGCTAACCAAAATAAAGCTGTTTTAGTTCCTAGGCAATTTGAAAGAAGCACAGAATGAACAAACAAGATGAGCATTAACCTTCTAGAAAATATTTACCAAGAATAACTTTAAATAAGGAGAAAGAAAATACATTACTTAGTAATATAAAGAACACAAAATTTAAAAGTATGAACTACTTTATCAAAATTGCTTCTTGTAGTCTTTAAAATGTTGGTTGATTCTGTGGACACCTCCTTACAGTAAGACTTACATTGGTAATGTATGGTTCAATAGCTTGGGCTGTCCTCTTCAGTAAAGCCTTTGCCAAATCATATGCTTGTTTGTTTAAATTCTGAAAAACAATGATATCTGTATTACATTTCTCTAACTGTGAGAAACAAAACAGTACCTGTATACCAAAAAAAAAAAAAACACTAAAAATAATGAATGAAAAACTGTCTAAAATTCAGAATAAAAAAGAGAAGGCAAAGCCACTTTTTTATCTTAAGACTAACTGATCTACTAAATTATAACATGCCTTTCAGGCAAGGATAAATATATTCTCCTTATCTTGTTCATAACAATGTAAACCATACATAAATAGTAGAGTCAAGAGGAGACAGTCATTCTAAATCTATTTATTTATACAGAGCTTAATATAAAGAAATAAAGGCTGTTTCACTCCAGGTTCAAAACAAAAACGAAAAGGTTAAAGAAAATAAAACAGCGCAGAGGAAACTTATTGTGCTTAGCAGATATCTTGCCAAAAGCTTGCAGTCTTGAACTCCGCATAGCCTAGATAACCAAGGACCAGACCCACCAGTCAAGCTCTGTGTGTCAACAAAAACTGCCTGCCACCAACAGAAGCTGATAAAAACCTTGCCTCTCCCTTCAGTTACTGCTGACTCCTTTTTCGGATTCAGCTCATCTGCACGCAGATGCTTGAAATAAAATTTCTTTTGATATATACAGCCTCATGTCATAGATGTGAGACCCTGACCCCCACGAAAACTTTCACAAAACATCGTAAGAGAACGAACTGGGTTCTAGTGGGGGGAAGAGTGGGTGGGGGTGGGGGTGCAGGGCCAGCAGGTGTGTCAACAGGAGGGGAAACACAACATTTTGGGCAGCTATGGGAAAGGAGATTTACTCAGCACATTTCAGAGCACAGGTAAGGTTAAGTATACAAAAAGAAGCTTAAAGAGTAAAGTATGAATAAAAAAAAAAGAACAGGAAAAAGTTTATTAAGAAAATGTACTTTTGAGTTGAATTTGATAATGACAGAAAGACTCAAGACCAAAGATCTAAAATGGAATCAAGGAGAAACCAAGATGGCAGCATAAGTAAACACCAGAATTGCAGCCGTGCACAACCACTTTAAAACAACGAAAAGAAAAAACGGACACCACCTAGACCCACAGGAAGGCTGGCTGAGTGGAAATTCTACAACTAGAAAGAGACTGAGACTCAGAGGAGGTGCGGAAATAAAGTGCAGAGGTACGGAGGCGCGCGAAGGTGCTCGTGGAAAGGGCTGGCAGCGTTTTGTACTGGAGGGAGGCACAAGCTCTTTAAGGCTCTGACCCCAGTCCCAGGCGAGTTTCTGGGGACTCAGAACCATATGGGGAGGAGCTGGACTGTCTGGCACCGTCAGGTACCAGAAGGAACTCCAGAGCAGCTTGAGACGCAGTGCCTCTTTAGGGCAGGACTGAGAAGCAGCCATAGCTGGTTGCTCTGCCCTGTAGACTCCCCGAGAGCACGCCCCACCCAAGCTGCTTGCAGAGGCTTTTGCATATAAAAGGCTGAGTAGTCTCAGGCAAAGGCTAAAATAGCACCTCCTTGGAGATACAACTGCCAGCTTACCCAGGGGTCTGAGTGATACCATCCTAAATACAACTCCTCAAATTCACAAGGGACACACTTGGGGCAGACTCCGTGAGCACCAAAGCCCCACTGAAACAAGTCTTGCCCCATAAGGGTGTCTCCAGCACAGAAGTTCTCCGACTGCAGACACAGCTGATTCACATAACCAAGTGGCTTGGAGGTCAATTCCTCTCAGTGATCACCTAACATAGAAAGCCACTCTATCAACCCAAGGAAGCAGCCAAAATGTGGAGACAAAGAAATAGATCACAAATGACAGAAAAGGAGGAAAGCAAACGACAGGATATAGAGTTCAAAACCACAGTTATAAGGTTTTTCAAGAATTTTCTAAAAACCGCTGATAAACTTAGTGAGACTCTCAATAAATCTAATGAGATCTTTGAGGATATGAAAAAGGACCAACTAGAAATTAAGCATACACTGACTGAAATAAAGAATATTATACAGAGATCCAACAACAGATTAGAGGAACGCAAGAATCAAGTCAAAGAATTGAAATACGAAGAAGCAAAAAATACTCAAATGGATTAGCAAAAAAAAAAAAAAAAAAGAATCCAAAAATATTAAGTCAGTGTAAGGAGCCTCTGGGACAACTTCAAGTGTACCAACATCAGAATTATAGGGGTTCCAGAAGAAGAGAGAGAGCAAGATATTGAAAAAACATTTGAAGAAATAATGACAGAAAACTTTCCCTACCTGGTAAAAGAAATAGATTTCCCAATCAAGGAAGCACAGAGAATCCAAACAAAAGGAATGCACAGAAGACCACACCAAGACACATCATAATTAAAATGCCAAGGGCAAAAGACAAGGAGAGAATTTTAAAAGCAGCAAGAGAAAAGCAGTTAGTTATCTACAAGGGAGCACCCATATGACTGTCAGCCGATTTCTCAACAGAAACTTTGCAGGCCAGAAGGGAGTGGCATGAAATATTCAAAGTGATGAACAGCAAGAACTTACAGCCAAGATTACTTTACCCAGCAAAGCTATCATTCAGAATTGAAGGTTGGATAAAGAGATTCACCAACAAAAAAAAGCTAAAGGAGTTCATTACCACTCAACCAGTATTATATGAAATGATGAAAGGTATCCTTTGAGAAGAGGAAGAAGAAAAAGTAAAGATAAAAATTATAAACAATGAATACATATCTATGAATCTAAAAATCAAGTGAATAAAAAATCTGACAAACAGAATAAACTGGTGAATAGAATAGAATCAGAAGCATAGAAAGGGATAGAACTGACAATTTTCAGGGGGAAAAGGGTGTTGGGGATGAGGGAAGAGACTGGACAATAATCGTACACCTATAGATGAAAACAGCGGGGGCTGGGGGGTAAGGACAGAGGGTGGGGTGGAAACTAGGAGGAGGGGAGCTATGGAGGGAAAAAAGGAACAACTGTAATAATCTGAATAAAGATTTTAAAAAATAAAAAAATAAAAATAAATAAAATAAAATGGAATCAATATACATTCTAGTTTAAAAATATTAGAGATCAGGGATGAAAATATATACATAATATGCTTAAACTCACATTCAGCATACTTTTAGATTTGTATTACTTCATTTCTAACAACTATTTAGTATTTTACTATATATACTATAGCTTACTCATTTTCTTATTCATAGACATTAAATTACATGTCTTGTATATGCCTCCTTGAAAATATAATACTTTTCTCTAAATTCTATTATGTTTTGTTATTTATTTGTAGAGTTTTTTTTGTAAATTTGACACACTAAACCTTTGTCAATTATATGTGTATCATGCTGTGGCCTACACTTGTCTTTGCAAGAAAGTTTAGCATGTTTTAGAGCATATAGAACTTAAATATCTAATCTAATAAAAGAGTATTGTGCAAATTGACCCTTGCTCAAAGACACCTAAGCCACGCCCACCAGCCAAGCCACACCCACCAGCCAATCAGAGCGGATGTATGCAAATTAACCCAGCCAAAATGGCGGCCGGCAGCCATGGAGCTCGAATAAGCAGGAGGCTTTCGTTTGGCCGGCTGGGCCTCTGCTCAAAGCAACCATGTTTCAATTATAGAAGATAAATAAACCCCAGAAACCTGATTCTAGCCAGCCTTGCTGGGATGTTGGGTCAATGGGAGCTGTGGGCAGCCTGAACTGGAATGAGCAGGAGGCTTGCCCCAGCAATGGAGGAAGCTAAGGTTCCTGTCTGCTAGGCTGGTAGTGGCTTCCGCTCACGGCAACCAAGTTTCAATTATAGAAGATAAACAAACCTCAGTTACCTACTTCCCGCCTTGGGCTCAAGGAAGTGCTAGGAGCCTGGATTGTCAGGGGTAACATGACCTGGGCTTCAGTTAAAGCAACCAAGTTTCAACTTTAGAAGTTAAATAAATCCCAACCAGCCTCGCTGCAAACAGCCATCAGCCCCTCACCCAGGCTGGCCAGGTACCCCAGCAGGACCCACTCCCTGAAGGGGATGTGGCCAGCCTGCAAACAGCCATCAGCCCCTCACTCAGGCTGGCCAGGCACACCAGCAAGTGGACATCCCCCAAGGGGTTCCAAACTGCAAGAGGGCACAGGCCAGGCTGAGGGACGCCCCCGAGTGCACAAATTTTTGTGCACCGGGCCCCTAGTTAAATATAATCAAATGTATCAATCTTTGCTTATATCCCTTGTGCTGTATATCTTAAGAAATTCTTTTCCACTTTGTGGTTAAGATGTTTTATGTTTACAAATAAAATTTTAAAGACTTGCTTCTCAGATTTAAATCTTTATTCTACCTGTAATTTATTTTTAGATATGGTGTAAAATAAGAATTTACTATTGCCCCGGGCTGGTGTTCTCAGTGGTTAGAGCAGCTACTTGCACACTGAAGGGTTCAGGTTAATTCCCAGTCAAGGGCACATAACTTGGGTTGCAGGTTCAATCCCCAGCCCTGGTAGGAACAAATTCACGAGGCAATCAATCAATGTGTCTCTCTCACACTGATGTCTCTCTCCCCCTCCTTTTCCCTCTCCTGCTCCCTCTCCTTCTCTCTTCCTATTCCTTTCAACCTCCCTTCCACCTTCTCTAAAAATCAATGGGAAAGATATCCTCTGGTGACAATAACCAATAAATAAATAATAAAGAAAGAAAGAAAGAAAGCTTAAGATTATTGTCAATATAAATAATCAATTGTCTTAAAACACCATTCATCAAATAGTCTGCTTTCCCTCCAGTGACCTGTTAATACCCACAAACTTAGTTTCTATATAACCAGGCACCATTTGAACATTCTTCATTACTTCCTTATGTCTTTTTGTCTATTACTGCCTGCTTATAATCAATGAACTAGTAGGAAACAATGTCTTAACAGTGAGTAAAATCAGTTCCTACTTTATTATTCTTATTCAAAATTGTTTGGCTATTATTGGTCACTTTCTCATGCAAATTTTAAAATCAGTTTGTCAAACTACAGAGAGATACACATACACACACACAGACATTTTCAGCTTCTATTTTGACTGAATTACATATTCATATGCAGAGCTGTCATCAGTATGATGCTGAGTTTCCCATCCCATAAAACAGTAACAAATCGTGCAACATATTTAAGTCTTCTACTTTTCAGTGGACCAATGATTCTCAACATAAAGATCATGTACATTTTTGTTAAACTTTTAAGTAGTACAAGTCTTTGTTTAAAGCTACAAATGAATTTTTTTATTTAATACTAACAGATCTTTATAGACTGATCTTATATCTAGCAACTTTGGAACATTTTCTTATTTTGGACACTATACTTTCTTCAGCACAGGCTGTCATATCATCTACAAATAATTTGTTTTGTGTCATCTTTCTAATCCTTTTATCTTTTGTCTGTCTTGTTTTATTCTACTAATTTACGACCTCTAGTTAGTGGTGTTTAGAAATGGCATTCTTACCTATTTTCTGAGTGTAAGGAACATCTTTAAAATGTCCCTAACTTTAAAAAGAAGATTTAAATATTTCACCATTAAGAACATATATATCCTTACCATACATATCCTTATCAGTTTAAGGAGATTCCTTTCTACTCCAAATCTGCTATAAATTTTTATAATAAACTAGAGGCCCGGGGCATGAATTTCACATATGGGGGAGAGAAGCGGGGGACAAGGGGGGAAGGATGTCCCTCAGCCCAGCCTGCAACCTATCCAATCTAGGACACCTCGTGAGATGTCCGACTGCTGGTTTAGGCCTGATCCCACAAGCTATCCCCTGCTGGCCTGATCGCCCTAACTGCTCTCTCCTGCTGGCCTGATCCCTTAACTGCCACTGCCTTGGCCCAGCCACCATGGCTTGGTCTGGAAGGTTGTCTGGTAGATGTCCAGTCTAATTAGCGTATTATCCTTTTATTGGTATAGATTATTGGTATAGATTATTAGTATAGATTATACTGAATTTTATCAAATGGTCTTTTCTGCATACACTGATATTTTTTCTCTTTGATTTGTTATTTTACACAAATATCTTATAGTTTACTGCTAACATTTGCTAATGTTAACCCATCCTACAATTAAAAAAAAAAAAAAGCCAATTTTGCTTCATATCAATATTGCCTTATAACATTATGGATGCTACTATCAATTTATATTGAATTTATGTTATATTTCAAATTAAATTAGCCTATGATTCTCCTTTGTTCTTTGCTTTAGTCTATCTCCCTATGGAAATTATACACTCACTAGAGGCCCAGTGCATGGATTTGTGTACAGATGGGGTCCTTCAGTGTAGACTGCAGAGATCGGGTCAAAACTGGCAGTCCAACACCGCCTGCTGCTCCTGCAGGGGCCGAGCCCCTTGCATGAATTTTGTGCATCAGCCCTCTAGTATATAATGTTGTGAAACATTTCTTACTTTCTATAATTTGCAAAGCTTACTGAATATAAAGTTATATGCCACTTAAATATAATTAATAGAAATCTTCTGGTGATGTTTAAATTCTTTTGTGGTCAGTTTGAGTACTGCTGCTGATGCTATTATTGTTACTACTAGAGCCTGGTGCACAAATTCATGCATGGGTGGGGAACCTCAGGAAGGCCTATGGCGATCAGGCACCAGCTTAGACCCCCCAGTCTCACAGCCCCACCTGGCACCCTGCGTTAGCCTGGTGCTGCCGTCTCACCTGCTCCACCATCCTGCCTGTGGGGGAATGAGTCAGGGCCTGGCCGCCTGCCCGGCTCCCTCAGCACCTGGGCGCCGAGTGGCAGGTCAGCTCTCCACCACTGCTTGCTGGTCACCATCTGGGAGGCAATCAGTTGGGGTCTGGCTCCCTCAGTGTCTGGGAGTCAGATGGCAGCCCCACCCCCAGCGGCCACTGCTGGTCACAGTCTGTGGGGCAATCAGGCCCCCTCTTGGATCTGCCTTGGCCTGCTGCCATCCGCTCACCTGTTCCACCATCACACCACAATCCCACTCTCGTTGGGACCCATCAGGGCTGACAGCTCATCCACTGCCACCTGCTGTCAGCACCAAATTGCTGACACCCACCTTGTTCTGCAACGCCCCTTAGTGGTCAGTGCACATCATAGCAAGTGGTCAAGTTACCAGTCAAAAGACCGCTGGAGGGGACAATTTGCATATTAGGCTTTTATTACATAGGATTATTAGGAAAAAAGAGTTTTTGTTTATGGATAGATTTTAAAATAAATTAAGTTTCTTTTACTGGTCAGAAATTAAGGTTTTTCTCTCTTGAAACAAATTGGGAAAGTTATACTTCCAGGAATTTGTTTAGTCTAATTCCATATATATCTGCATAAAATATTGTTCATAATTGTTCATATCATTGTCTTTGCACTTTTATTGACAGCTGTTCCACCTTTCATTCTAAAACTGTATATGTATTGGTACCATTTCTCTTTTTTTTTTATTCACCTTGTCAAGGACTTGCCTATTTAATATACTTTCCAAATTACCACCTTTGGGTTTTTTATAGCATGTCACCATGTTTCCTATTGTTTTCTTTTCCTTACATATCTTGTGTACTTTAATATTTTTATAACTTCTTGAATGGGCACTTAGCTATAAAGTTAGATTAAAAAACATTTTAAGCCCAGCCGGCATGTCTCAGTGGTTGAGTGCTGACCTATAAACCAGGAGGTCATGATTCGATTCCTCATCAGGGCATATGCCCAGATTATAGGCTCAATCCCCAGTAGGGGTGTGCATGAAGCAGCCAATCAATGATTCTCTCTCATCATTTATGTTTCTAGCTTTCTCGCCCTCTACCTTTCTCTCTTACTCAATAAAAATATACCTTTAAAAAAAATTTAACTTGACAAGTTTAAAAGCATCATTGACTATTTCTAAATATATTATAACTAGAGACTCAGTGCACAAAATTCGTGCACGGAGTGGGGGTGGGGTGGTGTCCCTCAGCCCAACCTGCACCCTTTCCAATCTGGGACTCCTTGAGGGATGACTGGCTGCCCGTTTAGGCCCAATCGGACATCCCTTTCACAATCCAGGACTGCTGGTTCCTGATCTCTCACCTGCTGATTGCCCCTAACCACTCCTCTGCCAGCCTGATCAACGCCTAACTGCTCCTGTGTCAGTCTGATTGCTCCTAATTGCCCTCCCCTCTGCCAGGATGGTCCCCCCCAACTGTCCTCCCCTGCAGGCCTGGGTACCCCCAACTGCCCTCCTTTGACAGCCTGTTCCTCCCCAACTACCCTTCCCTGCAGGCCTGGGTACCCTTCAACTGCCCTCCCCTGCAGGCCTAGGTTCCTCCCAACTGCCCTCCCTTGCTGGCCATCTTGTGGTGGCCATCTTTGACCACATGGGAGCAGCCATCTTGTGATGGTCACTTTGCATATTACTCTTTTATTAGATAGGATTGCCATTATAATTTATTCTTTTGACAGAATCAGTATGACTGCTCTAAACTTTTTAGTCTTATGTTTCACTAGGGGCCTGGTGCACAAAAATTTGTGCACTCGGAGGGGTCCCTCAGCCCAACCTGTGCCCTTTCGCAGTCTCGGACCCCTTGGGGGATGTCCACCTGGGGGTATGCCTGGCCAGCCTGGGTGAGGGGCTGATGGCTGTTTGTGGGGACCCTTATCCCATGGGGGTGTGGCCTGCCTGGGTGAGGGGCTGCGGGCTGTTTTCAGGCTGGCCACAGCCCCTTCAGGGTTCAGGTCCCTACTGGGGTGCCTAGCCAGCCTGGCTGGAATCAGGTTTCTGGGGTTTATTTATCTTCTATAATTGAAACTTTGTTGCTTTGAGCAGAAGGCCACAGATGCCCTAGGCAGGCAGTTTCCTCCATTGCTGGTGAAACGAATCCTCCTATTTGCTCTAGCTCCATGGCTACCAGCTGCCATCTTGGTTGGGCTAATTTGCATACAGCTGCTCTGATTGGCTGATGGGAGTGGCTTGGCTGGTGGGCGTGGCTTATGTGTAACAGAGTGAGGGTCAGTTTGCATATTACTCGTTTATTAGATTAGATACCCTCAATATTCTTATAAACTACTAGAGTCCCGGTACACAAAAATTTGTGCACTCGGTGGGGTCCCTCAGCCCAGCCTGTGACCATGCAGTCTGGGACCCCGAGGGGGATGTCCACCTGCTGGCTTAGGCCAGCTCCCTGGGAGATCGGACCTAAGCTCACAGTCAAACATCCCTCTGGCAGCCCGGGAGCCCTTGAAGGATGTTCACTTGCTAGTGGGGAACAGGCCTAAGCTGCAGTCAGACATACTTACCGCTGCTGAGGAGGTGGGAGACGCTCCCACCACCACCGCTGTACTGGCACAGCCTGGCTTGTGGCTAAGCAGAGCACCCCGTGGGAGCACACAGACCACCAGTGGGCAGCTCCTGCATTGAGCATCTGCCCCCTGGTGGTCAATGTGTGTCGTAGTGACCAGTCATTCCCAGTGGTTCTGCTGTTAGAGTCAATTTGCATATTACCCTTTTATTATATAGAGTAGAGGCCTGGTGCATGAATGGAGTCCGGCTGGTTTTCCCTGAAGGGTGTCCCAGATCAGGGTGGGGGTACCGCTGGGGTGCCTAGCCAGCCTGGTTGAGGAGCTCAGGGTCATTTTCAGACTGGCCACATCTCCTTCAGGGTGGGGGTCCTCTCTGAGGTGCCTGGCCAGACTGGGTGAGGGGTTGATGGCTGTTTGCAGGCTGGCCACTGCCCTTAGCAACCCAAGCTCCCAGCAAGGCTGGCTGGAAGCAAATATCTGGGATTTGTTTATCTTCTATAACTGAAATTTTGTTGCCTTGAGCGGAGGTCACAGCCGGCCAGGGCAGGCGGGAAACTTGGCTTCCTCCATTGCCAGGGCAACCAAGCCTCCTGCTTGCTCCAGCTCCCCTGCTGCCAGCTTCTATCTTTGTTGGGTTAATTTGCATATAGTTGTTCTGATAGGCTGGTGGGCATGGCTTGGGCGTAGCAGAGGTGCAGTCAATTTGCATGTTTCTCTTTCATTGGATTAGATTGGTCTGACTTACACCCACTAAGAAGCATGTTATAAACACCCACCAAATTGTGTGTCTGTTTCTTTCTCTTTGTGTTTCTTTTAATTTATGCTTTACATACAGTAAAACTTCAGTTCTTGAACTTAATTGGTTCCAGAAGGCTATTCAAAAAGAGATTTGTTCAAACACCAAATCACTTTTCTCATTAGAAATCAAGTAAATTAAATCAGTCCATTCCAGACCTCCAAATGTCTCTGCTTTAACCTTTCTTATACACATTACGTCTAGTGCACTGCTTAATCTATAAATAAACACTTTAAAAGGAAATGAAATATACAGTAAGAAGTGGTGACACTATATGTATTAAATAAAAATAAGCAGCAACAAAGACAAACAAAAACATGAAAATAACCATAGCACAATTTCCTGAGATGTTAACAATGCAAGACTTGGCAGCAAACTGTTTCATACTTAGGCGTTCTCTCCTTTGTTGCCTGAGAGACCTGTGACTGATCAAACAGGTATCAGCATAAAAGGGTTGTCCAGTCAAGAACCTAAGTTTTTCAACAACCAATATATTTCCCGCCCCCCATGAACAACCTGGTTGAGAACTGAATTGTTCGAGATAAAAGATGTTCAAGAACCAAGGTTCCACTTTATTTTGAGCTTATGTAAATACAAATTTAGGTATCTTGTTGCAAACTAAACCATGGTACAAATCTGTTCTTTACCCAGTAAAAGCTATTATGTCTAATGGCAATACAATCTACCTCAGTTTTCTTTCAGTTTGCATGTGTCTGGCAGAGTCTTCATTCTATCCTTTTATTTTTCAACATTTTTGTGACAGTATTTTTGTTATCTCTTATTAACAATGACCAGCTAGGTTATTTTTAATCTAATCTGACAATCTGCCTTTATGTACTAAATTTGGGCAATTTACATTTATTATAATTCTTTTTTATTATAAGCTTTAAATTTTTAACTTAAATACTTCATTTTAAGTTCAAAGTTAATGAACAGCTCTATACTCTTGATGATCACCAAAATCCTATCACTCACTAACTCTATTCAAACTTATTTTTTAAAAATCCTCACGCACAGATGTTTACTAATTTCAGAAAGAGGAAGGGGAAGAGAGAAACATCAATGTGAGACAGAAACATTGATGGTTGCCTCTTGTGTGTGCCCAGACCAACGACTGAACCAGCAACCTAGGAACTGAACCCACAACCTTTTGGTGCAGTGGTTGACACTCCAACTTATTAAGCAAACCCAATGAGGGCTCTATTCAATCTTATATGCTACTTGTATCCAATGTTTTGAGATAACTTTCTTAATAATCCCTTAATTAATCATTACTAATATAATCATTATTGCTGTTGGTGTCTTATTATGTACTAGAGGCCCAGCACACGAAATTCATGCACAGGTATGGTAGCTAGGCCTGGCCTGCAATCAGGGCCATCTCCCCCAGCTGCCCGCAGCAATCCCTGCCACCCGCCACCACCCACACCTGGTTCCCCATTCACCATTAGGTGATTGGTGCCTGACAGTCAGGGGAAGGGACCGAGAGGTCAGCTATTCCAGCCCACTCGCTGACCCTGCCCCCACCGTGGGTGGACATCAGGCAATCAGAGCCTGCCGGCCAGAGAAAGGAACCAAGAGGTGGTCAGTGTGCCTCAGTGACTGGTCCAGCAACTGTTCTGCCATTAGGGTCAATTTGCATGTTACCCTTTTATTACATAGGATAGAGGCCTAATATACGGGTGGCGACCAGCTGGTCTGCCCTGAAGGGAGCCCCAGATCGAGGTGGGGGGTTCCCCACTGTGGGGCAGGACCAGCCGGGTCAAGGGGTTGCAGGGGTTTGCAGGCTAGCCACACCCCCGGCTTTTTCAGGAATGACATCCGGGATACGTCTTGTCTCTCCAGCCTAAGTAGCATATTATCCTTTTATTAGTACAGACTAGTGGCCCGATGCACAGATTTGTGCACATTGAAAGGAAATTAATTAGAAGAAATATTTTAATATTGCTATCCACAATATTATAAGGCTTTCTCTATAATAGAAGGGACAAAGATGAAAGAAAATTAGTAAAATGTGTATCAGCGTGAGCTTTGTATGTATCGTGCATGCACAAGTCAATGTTTACTTTTCAATTGCCAGTGCATGTCATATGTAATGGTTGGTCAGTTGGTCGGACAGATGTATTGTCGATCACTTAACCTTTTATATATACAGATCTTATTTAGAGTATTTCTGTGTTCACCAATATTTTTCGTACCTCACTCCATTTAAATTCAATTTCCATCATTCTAAAGTACTCAGAAAGCAGTTATTTCACGAAGGATTTATTGACAAATAAATATTTAATGTCTTAATTTCACTCAAATTAGATATGCATACACACCCACAATTTATTTTATCTTCGCACTGTGGAAATAAAGTTCCATTATCTTCTGTCATCTATCTATGCTACCAAAAAGTCAGCATTTTAAACTTATTCTATGGTTAACGATTATATCTTTTACTTCTGGATACTTTATAGGTTATTAACGTTGTGGCATTCAATAATTTCTCCACTATGTGCTGGGGCTATAATTTATTTTTATTTACTCCACTCATGACGCTTTATTCCCCCTAACACAAATTCATTTATTTCATCAATTCTGCAACATAGTAAGCAAATTTCTATAAAGTACTATTTGGTGTTCTGAAATCACTAATAAACATATTAGACCTTTATATCTATATTTCATGTCTTAGCATCTTTTATGTTTTCTTTATCTCACTGTGGTTATAAAATTTCCTCAGATGAATCTCCCAGGTTTCTAAATATTGTTTATAATCCAATAAATTTTTTAATGATAATGACCCATTTTTTCATTTTTATTTTTTCCCTAACTTCCTTCTCCTCCTTTCATATATATGGCTACTTTTTTTTTTAAGGCTCTTCTTTATGTCTTTAATCCTTTTAAGGACGTCCTCTTTAGTCTTTTTAATGTATAAAATGGTTTGTCTTATAAATCTAATTCTAGCATGATGTCAGAGGAATGGCGGCGTGAGAGCACACCTTGACCTCTCCCCCTGAACTTTCAACAAGTTAACCAACAAAGAAAGTTAACTCAACAAAGAAAGCCCCACTCAACTTAGACTCAAGTCTGAAAGATCCATGCATTGAAAGGTCTAAAGGTGGGCAACCAGGAATAAAGGGGAAGATGTGAGGAAAGCGCAGAAGGCCATGAGAGATAGCCATGCAACACTCGGCTAGTAGCAGGCACTTCCTTTGGCTGGAATGGTGAGGGAGTGAACAGTGTCTGATTCAGCAGACACCTGACAGAGCAGGTTCTCTCATGGGGCTCTCCACACCCAGAATGGGCAGTAGTGTTTTAGAAAAAGAAACTAAACCACAAAGCACTGCTGCCACTTGGACTCCCAAAACTAGCCTCCCTGGTCCCCTCAGAGTCATGTCTAGGAGCATATTATATGTAAACCAAGAGCTAATGCCATAGAAGCACTATTTTCTCTGTGACTCATTCTTGACAGGTGCTTGGGGGGGAATCACCTATATGGTGAGTAAACAAAACCCACTCACAAGCAGCTCAGCTATACTGTCTTATGGACGTTCAAGACTAGGAGATAATGGAGCTAAAAAAAAATCTTGCAATTCAGCACCATCTACTGGAAAATGGAAATACCACTTCAGGAAAAGCTTCTATTGGCCATACTTACAGGGAGATAAATGCCTAGGCAAGTGATATCAGCAAATACCATGAATAACCATGGTAACGAGAATGACCAGAAAGAAAATGAAAAATCCTCACTAAGCAATCTGGACACAAGGAAATGTGATACAAATGACAGAGATTTCAAATTGTGGTTCTGAAAATACTCAATGAGATGTGAGAAAATGCACTTAGGAAAACAAATCAGTGAACAAAACGAGTACTTTACCAATCACATTGAAATTTTTAAAAAGAACCAATCAGAAATTCGAGAAATGAAGCATGCAATTAAGGAGACTAAGAGTGAACTAATGAGCACAGAAAACAGAATCAACAAGATGGAAGAAAGAATTAGCGATATCGAAGAGAGGAATCTAGAAGTGACACAGAGGGAAGAAGAGAGAGAACTGAGCATAAAGAAAAACTGAAAGAGCTCTATGAGAACTATCAGACTCCATCAGAAAAAGCACTAGATTCATATGTATTTCTGAGGAGTAAAAGAGGGAACAGGAAACAGAGACTTTATTCAAAGCAATAGTGGATGAGAACTTTCCAAACCTATGGAAAGAACTAGATCCTCGAATCCAA
Source organism: Murina feae (assembly GCA_004026665.1). Lineage (NCBI taxonomy): Eukaryota > Metazoa > Chordata > Mammalia > Chiroptera > Vespertilionidae > Murina > Murina feae. The sequence continues at coordinate 1,731 of PVJC01037526.1, read as the reverse complement.
GAAGCACACAGAACACCCAGTTACCTCAATCCAAAGATGCCCTCTCCAAGACACTAGGTATGAAACTGTCAAAAATTAGTGACAAAAAAAAATATTCTCAAAGCAACCTGAGCAAAGAAAGAAGTGACCTACATAGGAAAACCCATCAAAATTTTATTCAACTTCTCAGCAGAAACTCTAAAGCCAAAAGAAAGTGGAACCAAATATTTAAACATCTGAAAAAGAGAAATTACCAGCCACGAATAATATATCCAGTAACATTATCCTTTAAATGTGAAGGAGAAATAAAGACGATCCCAGACATATAGAAGTTGAGGGATTTTATCACCAGAACACCTCCATTGCAGGAAATAAGAGAGTTATTAAACTTGAAACAAAGAACATAAGGTCACAAACTAAGAGTAAGAAAACCAAAAAACTTACAGCATGAACAGGTGTAGTTTGTGGCAACAAAAATATAAATGGAGAGGGGTTAAAGGTATAACCTGGAAAAGGAGGATGAAGAGCAGATGCATTCAAAGAAAAAAAATAGAAAATCTATAGTATATATTCAGGTTTATCTAAACTAATAAAAGCGAAATATTAAAATTAACCATTTCTCCGAGACGGGTAAGCCACGCCCACCAGCCAATCAGAGCTGCTATATGCAAATTAGCCCAGCCAAGATGGCGGAGGCCACAGCCCTGGTGTGCAGCTTCTCCAGGGCTGCGGCCTCCGCCATCTTGGGAGCCTCCTGCCTGAGAAGGCATTCAGCGCCTTGAGCCTGCAGATGCCTTTCCAGGCGGGAGCCGGGTTGGGGGGGAGGCGGGCACCAGGCGGCTGCCCGCGCTGGGGCGCTGCCTCAGCCTCGGGAGCGTTCCGGGACGCGGGGACGAGGCGGTCGGACCCCCTCAGCCCCGCCACCTCGGGTGCGTTCCGGGGCGCGGGGACGAGGCGGTCGGACCCCGCAGCCCTGCCGCCTCGGGAGTGTTCCGGGGCGCGGGGACAAGGTGGTCGGACCCCCTCAGCCCCGCTGCCTCGGGAGCGTTCCGGGGCGCAGGGACGAGGCGGTCGGACCCCCGCAGCCCTGCCGCCTCGGGAGCGTTCCGGGGCATGGGGACGAGGCGATCGGACCCCCTCAGCCCCGCTGCCTCGGGAGCGTTCCGGGGCGCGGGGACGAGGCGGCCGGATCCCCTCAGCCCCGCTGCCTCGGAGCGTTCCGGGGCGCAGGGCGGGGCGCCCGGATCCCCGCGGCCCCTCAGCCCTGCTGCCTCGGGAGCGTTCCGGGGCACGGGGACAAGGCGACCGGACCCCCTCAGCCCTGCCACCTCGGTAGCGTTCCGGGGTGCGGGGACGAGGCAGTCGGACCCCACAGGTCGGACCCCTGCAGTCCCGCCGCCTCGGGAGCGTTCCGGGGCGCGGGGGCGAGGCGGTCAGATCCCCGCAGCCCTGCCGCTGCAGCCTCGACTTCCTGGGCGGGAGCCTTCCGGGGCGCGCGGGGAACAGGTGGCCAGACCCCCACGGCCCCCACCTGGGAGGCCATGGGGTGGACCGCTCCACCCAACCATCAGCTTCCCAGGCGGGTGGCCCGTAGGGTCAGTGGGAGCTGTGGCCAGCCTGAAAACTGCCCTCAGCCCCTCACCCAGGCTTGCCACACCCCCTGGGGTGAGGGTCTCCACTGGGGAGCTTGGCCAGGTTGCAAACAGACATTGGCCCTTCACCCAGGCTGGCCAGGCACACCAGCAAGTGGAC
>PVJC01037525.1:0-17165 GCA_004026665.1 Murina feae | reverse complement strand
ATATATATATATATATATATATATATATATATATATATATATATATATTCTATATAATAAAGAGGGAATATGCAAATTGACCATCACTCCGGTCAATTTGCACCCACAGCTGAGGCTAAGTTCCCATAATGAGCCTTAAGGAGCAATCAGCAGGGACCTGAGGCTGCGCACCCACCCACCTCCTGCATGGGGCTTGACGGGGGACCTCAGGTTGTGCCTTCCACCTGCAGGGCTTGACAGGAGACCTCAAGCCATACCCCCCACCCTGGCCCCAGGCCAGGCGACCTGAGGCTGTGCCCCTCACCCAGCGGGACTTGACGGGGGCCCTCAAGGTGTGCTCTCTGCCCTGGTGCTGGGCCAGGGGACCACAGGCCATGCTCCCCACCCCAGCACCAGGCCAGGGGACCTCAGGCTGTGCCCCCTGCCCCGACACCAGGCTGGGGGATCACAGGCCACTCCCTCCACCCAGCAGCGCTTGATGGGGGACCTCAGGCTGTGCCCCCCTGCCCTGGCACCCAGGGGACCTGAGGCTGCACCCCCTCCCACCTGGCAGGGCTTGACAGAGTGGGACCGGCCAGGTCTGGACCTAGCCCAATAAAGGGGGGTCATCCAGGTTTGGGTCTTGAGCGATTTTGAGGTGCACGTGGGTGGTTGAAGACTTGACTCTGGGTTCCATGGTGCACCCCAGACTCTGACAGGAGAAAGATTTTCATATACATTTTACTAATTTTCTTTAATCTCTGACACTTCTATTATAAAGAAAGGGCAAATAGCAATATTAAAATATTTCCTCTAATCCCCTTTTAATGTGCATGAATTTCATGCACTGGGCCACTAGTAATCTAATAAAAGAGTAACATGCTAATTGTGTCACTCCTCTACAACCCAAGCCATGCCCACCAGCCAATCAGAGTGAGTATATGCAAATTAACCCAACCAAGATGGCGGCCGGAAGACACAGAGCTAGAGCAAGCAGGAAGCTTCATTGCTCCAGCAATGGAGGAAGCTGCCTGCCTAGGCAGGCTGTGGCTTTCACTCAAGACAACAAAGTTTCAATTATTGAATATAAATAAACCCCAGATACCTGCTTCCAGCCAGCCTCACTGGGAGCTTGGGTTGCTCCCAGTGAGCCTGCAAACAGCCATCAGCCACTCACCCAGGTTGGCTCCACCCTCATGGGGTGAGGGTTCCTGCTGGGGGGCTTGGCCAGCCTGAAAACAGCCCTCAGCCCTTCACCCAGGATGACCAGGTACCCCAGCAGGGATCCCTACCCTGAAGGGGCTGTGGCCAGCCTGAAAACAGCCATCAGTCCCTCACCCACGCTGGCAAGGGTGGACCAATCGACTATTCAACCAATCAAAGCGTAATATGCTAATGATATGCTAAGGCTATTCAACTGCTCACTATGATGTGCACTCACCACCAGGGGGAAGACAGCCAACTAGTCAATGAGTCCCTATGACATGCACTGACCACCAGGGGGTAGAGCCTCCAATTAGTAGGTTAGCTTGCTTCCAGTGTCCAACTGACTGGGGACTGAGAGAGGTGGACTAGACATGCCTTGGAGCCCTCCTGCTATCCCTCCCCAGTTGGCCAACCTCCCATGTCCCTTCTCGGCCCCAATCATGCACTGGTGGGGTCCCTCAGCCTGGCCTGTGCCCTCTCACAATCTGGGACTTCTCAGAGGATGTTGGAGAGAAGGTTTCAGCCTGATCCCACAGCCCACTCTTCTCAGGAGGGTGCCAGATGCAGGGCTCACACAGAGGGGCCCCACTCAGGCACAAATTCATGCACCAGGCCTCTAGCAGTCAATAAAATTGTAATAATTACATATGGTATCAGATGGTTACTAGACCTGAAACTAATATTTTATATTGTACTAGAGGCCTGGTACATGAAAATTTATGTACTGGAGGGGTGGTCCCTCAGCCAGGCCTGACTCTTCTCACAAGTCTGGGAGCCCTCAAGGATGGGAAGTGACCTGGCGATCAAGGGAAGGCGATGCCACCATCACACTGTGTTGCTGCCACTGCCGGCAGTGCAAGCTTCATCCGGCCATGGTTATCTGAGCCTTGGGCAGCCCTGGGAAGCTGAGCAACCACCATCTGACGCTTGCCCGTGCCTTGGGCTGGCCCTGGGCAACTAGGATCTGAGGGGACTGGGGGACTCTAGAGGCAGGGGCAGGTGTAGCCTTGCCATGCGCCTGCTGCCTCGGCAGGGCTGAGAAGACTGGGCACCGCCATCTTGTGGCTGTGGGTACCACCATCTTTGAGGGCATGGCAGTCAATTAGCATATCCTCCCCTTATTGGCGGTGGGTGCCACCATCTTTGAGGGTGCAACGGTCAATTAGCATATTCCCTCCTTATTGGCTGTGGGCGCCACCATCTTTGCGACAGCATGAGGATCAATTAGCATATTCCCTCTTTTTTGGATAGGATGTCAACTGTAATTGACAAAAATTTAAATAAAATGCCTTGCTTTAAATACTCAGGTCACAAATAACAGTTGTTTCAAAATATTCAAACATTTAAATATTTCTACTGAATTTTGATGAACACTAGAGAACTCTCATAGTAAAAAGACTGGAAAGAAGTATAACAAAATGTTAGTAGGGGAGGAAGAATATTTTTTCCTCTACTCTTAGATTCTTGGCTGAGACCACTGTACCCACCTTCTATAATAAAAGACAGATTAACAAGAGAAAAACAGAAGTTTAATAAAATGTAGATTTAATTATTAGACCAGCTGAAAGAATCTTGAAGGGCTAGAGGAAAGTTTCTTCTACCCCCAGAGTATAAAAAAGACATCTTAAAATTGTTCAGATAAAACTTACAAAATAAGAAACAGTTGATATGTGAACATTGGCTTTTATCCTGAACCAACTATTTTCTTAACTTAAAAAAGCTTAAAAATATTAATTTTAAAATAGCAATTAAAAAAAATAAATGTTAAACTCTGAAAGCTGTGAGAAATTTTAGCACATTGAGATCATAGATTTCTAAGGTTAGCTCAATTGGTAAGCAGTATTAAAAAGAGTATGTTAAAATCTGTCCTCTTAAAACTTAAAAAAAGTAAATACTTTTGATATATCAACTTCAGCTTTTATCCTGAAATAATAAGTGTTGTCAAAATCCTAAGATGTCAACATTCATGAGGAAGCTGAGATTTTCAGGATAGTAAAAAGTTCTCATAATTTCATGAAAAATAAATGTCAAGTTGGATAAGAACCCATCTTGTTGGTTTATAGCATTTATCGTAATCAATTTAATATCACTTCCAGCAGTGTGATACTGGTACCTAATAAACAACATGATAATTGGAATTCCTCTGCTCCTTGAATTAGTAAGCAAGTTACAGTGCATATCAATCATGCATAATGAGTCTGGAGCATATTTCATTTGCATAAGAATTTTCTATAATTTTTAAACTGATCATTTTTAATTCAGAATAGATTTAAATGCCACATAACTGCTGCTCTCCTCCTGAAATACTAAGCAATCTTCTTACATAATACAAAGATGCTAATCAATTTTTTAATGCAGATCCTAGCTTATCAATGAATTTTCATCTCTCTGCATGCTGTCAAATCTCATTACACTGTCACCTTTCTAGGGTTCATAATTGGAGTACACATTTATATAGTTCAATTCTAATTGCTATATTATTTCATTCCCTTTATGAGGGAAACAACTTTTAATAATCCTTGGATTGTCCAATTTAAAGGATATTTTGCTCTCTTTGCATTCAGTAGTTTGCAAAACCCCTTCTATTAATTTGCATAAGTATTGATTTAAACATATTCTCTGATAAACCAAAATTCTGAAGAGTGAAAACTAAATAAACAGGAACCAACAGACAAATAAATATAGATCTAGAAGTTAAATTACAAGGAAATAAAGTGTAGAAATAAAAATAGTTTATTAAACATAATTTAGAAACAATCTATTTGGGAATTCTTACATTAAAATAATTACTCATAAGCTATTCAAAGGATGGGCATTTTATTGAATTTCATATATATATTTCTTACAGTAGTCAAAGATATTAAAAGATTTCCATATAAAACATTAAAATGTTTTAATACAACTTTTCCAAAGAGTAGAGACCAAAACAAGGGGTGAGGCAAGTGACTCGTTTTTGAAGCACACCATGTACTGACAATGATTTTTTTAAATGTCTAATGGGGGCGGGGGAGACAGAAAGAATGGTTTATAAGAGAGAAACAAGCATTTGGTGGGGAAAAAATGAATTGAACTTACTAAGTAAACTCTTAGCTCCAAATCTCTAAGCAATACCAAGTTCCAGCCTGCTGGCTAGAAAGTAAGGTTCCTGATAGATCTCATTATTACACACTGAATTTTCTATTCTTTCAAGGAAAAAAAGTATATATTCTCCATCAAGGTAACACGTGCCCTCCCCCACCCCCTCCTCTCTGGGCCCCTTACCCCATCTAAAGAAACCCTGAAATTTCCATGGAGAGAAATCTGCTTGGTAAAATGATTTCCTGAATCATTCTGAGGCATTTTTTCCATCTGTAAATTTGTTTACAAAAAAATTAGTTTTAAAAAAATTCCTACTTTAGATAGTACCATAAATACACATTTGCTTAAGAAAAAATATTCTCCTTTACTCACGTGTTTACTCACATGTTCAAGTGCACCTCTAATTCCTAAAACGTACTGATTCATTTTCATTCAATCATATAAAGCTTCTAACTTTAGACAAAAAAAAAAAAAAATAGGGTGTTTACATTGTTATCTGGAAAGCAATGTAATGCAGATGTCATCACATATTTTGAGCACTGAAAAACCATAGTAAAAAGGAATTCTGTTATTCTAAATCTATTTACTAATTATAAAAATGTAAACTAGATAAAAGAGAGGAATTTATCCTTATAAATTTGAAAAGATGAAAAATGAACATATAAATGGAAAATGTAACTTATTATGGGTAGAAAATGAAATTAATTATATAAGCTAAAGAAATTCAAAAGCCAGTTATTTGAAAAGCCCAATAGCCCAGATAAAGCCCAATAAATATGAGAGGTAAAAAATAAAAATAGTGCATATTTTATTGGAAAACCTTATACATGCAATAAAAAGAAAATCAGGATACATATAGGAGAAAATGAATAAGACTATTATATCTTATTGATTTTAAAGTCTTATTTTATTCATATTTTGCTTTTCTGAAATGGAGATTTGTCATACATGGGCATCAACTATTGGTATAGTTCTATTGGTAATACTGTCATCTTTCTTTCATTGTTTGGATTATCTACATAAAGCCAGGCTTTTTTTTTTAATTATATAAAGCTTCTAAAAACAGAATATGTAATGTTCTTTCAAAAGTGGCTTATGTGAAATTGGAATAATCTATTTCACATTTCAAAAATCACAAGATTCCTGACATTTCCTAGAAGAGACGATTCATCCTTAGCGTGAGATCTAAAATGATCTTTAATTTAGCACAGCAAAGACAAACCAGCGATGTTTCTTTTCCTAAAAAGCAATATTGTATGTCATTAAAATAGAATTTAAATAAATGACCACTGAGGTATTTGTTTAATAGCAGGGTTATGTGTGATTCTAAACAATAAACTTGTTAAAAATCTGTAAAGCAAACAAAATTTTTTAAAAAAGGAATTTTTAAATAAGCAATGACAGACTTGACCAAACAGTAAAATAGTGCCGGGGGGGAAAAAATGGGGAAATGGGGGGGGGGGGGGGCGAGGACAATAGACAATGAATTTTGAGTTTTCTAGAGCCCTTAGGAGCTGAAGGGAAACGTCTTCCCCTAGTGACAGGAACCCTAAGGTGTCATCACACAGTGCCTCTCACTTCCACAGCAGTGAGGAGGCCACATGGGAACTGCAAAGGAGAAGCCTCTTTCCTCACAGATTAGCAAAAAAACAGCAAACAAAATACAACCTCAAGGTAAAGATAAATGATAATGGACTTTGAAAGCTCAAATTACAGGACTCCAGAGATTAGCCAAATTATAACAAACACATTTGAAATTAAGCATAAACAAAACAAAACAAGACAAAACATTATACCTTCCTCTGCCCCACAAAGGTAAAATTACCAGATGCTAGGGAATGGCAAATTTCACCTAGCCTCACCCACCCCATATTCCAAATGTTCTGGAGCCTCTGGAGAGTCATGGCTCACCACCTCTCTTACCTGATTCTGCAAGGCTCAACGTTGGGCCAAGTGGTAATAAGGCTCTAGACACAATTTACAGCCACAAGTAAGGCACACAGCAGCTATTGATATACATGCGTGCTCCGCCCACCACCTGGGCCTGTGTATGTGTGCTCGCAGTGTGCACCTGCATATGGGAATGTGCTCTTTCTGAAATCTGCCTTAATTTACCCTTCTTACCTCCTATTCTCCTACATGGGAAATTCCAAAAAAATGTTTTCATGTCTATTTTCTCATTCTCGTTTATCATCACTCACCTCTTCAAGTGTCTCATTCTTTTATTTTTGCTCCATTACTCTTCACTCTAGTTTCTCATTCCTGCTCCCATTCTTTTATCTTCCACTATTGTTTTCTCATTATACCAAAGCCTCTTGGTTTATTTCTTCTTCTCCACATTTCCTCCTTATTCCTCATAAATGTTCTTGTACTTTGTTTTACATTATTCTCATGGTTAATCTCATATTTTCAGCATATTTTCTACATTTGTCTTATTCTTTTCACATTTTTCATTATCACTTTCATCATGGTCTCATCCCTTCCCCATTAAACTTATATTCTTTTATTTTCACATGTTCTCTTTTCCCTTTCTCATATTTCTATATTTCTCTTTTCTCATAGTCTCATTTTAATTCACTCTTTTTTTATAGCATCACAGATTATACTTTATTCTTTCACTTTATATTTTTTTCATTCCCGGCATTATGTTCCTTTACTAGCACTCATTCTCTTCCATTTTTTTTCTGTCACATTTCTCACATACACTTTCATACTTTCTCTGCAATAGCTTTTCCCCTCTCATTAAAAACAAAACAAAACAAAACAAACAAACAAAAAAAAAACCACACATGTGTGTTTTTTATTAAATCTTTATTGTTCAGATTATTACAGTTGTTCTTTTTTCCCCACAGACTTGCCTCCACTAGGTTAACACCCTACCCTCTTCCCTTACCCCCTCACCGTCCTCATCCATAGGTGTAGGATTTTTGTCCAGTCCCTTGCCAGACCCCCCATACCACTTCCTCCTGAGAATTGTCTGTCCACTCCATTTCTATTCCCCTGATTCTATTATATTCACCAGTTTATTCTGTTCATCACTTGATTTTTAGATTCACTTGTTGATAGATATGTATTTGTTGTTCATAATTTTTATCTTTACCTTCTTCTTCTTCTTCTTCTTCTTCTTCTTCTTCTTCTTCTTCTTCTTCTTCTTCTTCTTTTACTTCTTCTTCCTCAAGAATACCTTTCAGCATTTCATAAAATACTGGTTTGGTGGTGATAAACTCCTTTAGCTTTTTCTTGTGTGTGAAGCTCTTTATCTGATCTTCAATTCTGAATGATAGCTTTGCTGGGTAAAGTAATCTTGGTTGTATGTTCCTGCTATTCATCACTTTGAATATTTCCTGCAATTCCCTTCTGGCCTGCATAGTTTCTGTTGAGAAATCAGTTGACAATCATATGGGTACTCCCTTGTAGGTAACTAACTATTTTTCTCTTACTGCTTTTAAGATTCTCTCTTTGTCTTTTGCTCTTGGTATTTTAATTATGATGTGTCTTGGTGTGGTCCCCTTTGGATTTCTTTTGTTTGGGGTTCTCTGCATTTCCTGGACTTGTAAGTCTATTTCTATCACCAGGTAGGGGAAATTTTCTGTCATTATTTCTTCAAATAGGTTTTTAATATCTTGCTCTCTCTCTTCTTCTGGAACCCTCATAATTCGAATGTTGGTACACCTGAAGTTTTCCCAAAGGCTCCTTACACTATCTTCATATTTTTGGATCCTTTTTTCTTTTTGCTTTTCTGGCTGGGTGTTTTTTGCTTCTTTGTATTTCAAATCTTTGACTCGAGTCTTAGGATCCCCTTTTTTGCTGTTGGATCTCTGTACATTATTCTTTATTTCAGTCAGTGTATGCTTAATTTCTAGTTGGTCCTTTTTCATATCCTCAAGGGTCTCACTAGATTTATCAAGGGTCTCACTAAATTTATCAGTGGTTTCTAGAAAATTCTTGAAAAACCTTATAACTGTGGTTTTGAACTCTATATCCAGTAGTTTGCTTTCCTCCATTTCTGTCATTTGTGATCTGTTTCTTTGTCTCTGCATTTTGGCTGCTTCCTTGTGTTGATAGAGTGGCTTTATGTGCTAGGTGTCCTATAGGGCCCAGTGGCTCAGCCTCCCCAATTACCTGAGGTGGATACTCTTGGTGCACCCCTTTGTGGGCTGTGTGCACAGTCTTATTATAGTTAAGCCTTGATTATTGTTGGTATCACTGAGAGGAATTGACCACCAGGCCAATTGGCTGTGAGAATCAGCTGTGTCTATGGTGGGAGAACTGTGCTGTAGACACACTTATGGGGCAAGACTTGCTTCAGTGGGGCTTTGGTGCTCACTGAGTCTGCCCCCTGAGTGTGTCCCTTATGGATCTGAGGGGTTGTAATCTGGATGGTCCCGCTCTGACCATTGGGTACACTGGCTCTTGGATCTCTAAGGAGGTGCTAATTTAGCCCCTGCCTAAAGCTATCCAACAGGAGCTTTGGAAAGATCTGCAGATTCCTCTTCTTTGGGGTTTGTAGGTGCTCAGATGGGGCCCAGCTGTGAATCAATGCAAGCTGCTGTGGGGTCTTGGGCCTTTTTTTCGATGTTCTGGTTCTCTCCCAGCTGAAGTTTGTCAGGTAATTTTAGATTGCAAAGGGCCAGGCCATTCATATGCAAAAGCCTCTGTGTACATCTTAGGTTGGGCAGGGTCTCAGGGCATCAACAGGGCAGAGCAAACAGATATTGATGATCTTCAGCCCTGCTGTAAGAGGCCCCGGGTCTCAGTGTCCCGAGGTAATCAATGCAAGCACCTCTGAGAGAAAGCTGCCCACAAGTTCCACCTGATGCCAGACAGTCCAGTTTTTCCCTATATGAGTCTGGATACCCAGAGACTCACCCAGAACTGGAGTTCATAGCAGTCTGGAGCTTGTGTCTCCCTCCCAATTGAAAAAGAAAACCATTGGCATGGGAGATCATATTTGCCAATGTCATCACCGATAAAGGTTTAATCTCCAACATTTATAGGGAACTCATACAACTTAACAAAAGGAAGATAAACAATCCTATCAAAAAATGGGCAAAGGACCTTAAATAGACACTTTTCAAAAGAGGACATTCAGAAAGCCAAAAGACATATGAAAACATGCTCAATGTCACTAATCATCCGAGAGATGGAAATCAAAACAACAATGAGGTATCATCTCACACCTGTCAAAATGGCTATCATCAACAAATCAACAAATGAAAAGTGTTGGAGAGGACGTGGAGAAAAAGGAACCCTCCTGCACTGCTGGTGGGAATGCAGACTGGTGCAGCCACTATGGAAGACAGTATGGAGTTTCCTCAAAAAATTAAAAATGGAACTCCCATTTGATCCTGTGATCCCACTTCTGGGACTATATCACAAGAAACCAGAAACACCAATCAGAAAGGATAGATGCATCCCTATGTTCATAGAAGCACAATTTACCATAGCTAAGATTTGGAAACAGCTTAAGTGCCCATCAGCAGATGAATGGATTAGAAAACTGTGGTATATCTACACAATGGAATACTATGCTTCTGTAAAAAGGAAGGAGTTCTTACCATTTGCAGCAGCATGGATGGAACTGGAGAGCATTACGTTAAGTGAAATAAGCCAGTCAGTGAAAGAAAAATACCACATGATCTCACTTATTTATGGATAATAAAGACCATTATAAACTGATGAACATAAATAGAGGCAGAACAGCATTGAACAGACTGTCAAACTATAGCTGGAAGGCTGGGGAGAATTGCGGGGGAAGTTAAGAGATCAACTGAAGGACTTGTATGCATGCATATAAGCATAATCAATGGACACAAGACACTGGGGGTAGGGGAGGAGGGGGGCAGGTCAAGGGAAAAAATGGAGACTTATCTAACACTCTTTGTAATACTTTAAGCAATAAAACAAAATTTTAAAAAAAGAAAAGAAAAAGACAACCGTGTCCTCAGTTGCCAGCCCTTTCCGCGCGCACCTCTGTACCTCTGCACTTTACTTCTATACCTCCTCTGAGTCTCAGTGTGCTTTTCTCTTTCCTTCTAGTTGCAGAATTTCCACTCAGCCAGCCTTCCTGTGGTTCTGGGTGATGTCTGTTTTGTCTTTTAGTTGTAGTTTTGAAGTGGTTGTGCGAGGCAGCAATTTCAGGTGTTTACCTATGTGGCCACCTTGGTGTCCTCCTCGTTGCCAGTTATTTGCATGTGATTTTTTCCACCCTTTCTTGGAAGGTTTTAGGATCTTTTCTTTGTTGGTGATGTTCTGAAATTTCATGACATTGTTTCTTGGTATGCATCTTTTAAAATTTCCTGTGAGCCACATAGTCACTTAAACTTTGAACCATTTATTTAATTTCTTGGAACTTTTCTTGGAAAAAAAATTTTTTTTGAATATTCCTTTCATCTTCTCAGTTCTTACTTTCTGGATTTCCTATAAGCCAGATGATGGGTCTCCAGAAATGCTTCTTAAAAGTGATTTTCAGCACAATCTTGACATTATAACACACACGTGTTTTTTATCTGCATTTGAGAATATGATTATTTGGCCCTGGATGGTGGTACTCAGTGGTTAGAGTGTCAGCCTGCCAACCGAAGGGTTAGGGTTAGATTCCAGTCAAGAGCAAATGCCTAGGTTGTGGGTTCACTCCTTGACCTCAGTCAGGGTGCATGTAGGAGGCAGCCCATGGTTGTGTATCTCTTACATTGATATTTTTCTCTTTCTTTACCCCCTCTTCCCTCCCTTCCACATTCTCTCAGTGGAAAAAAAATATCCTCAGGTGGGGATTAACAAAACAAAAAAAATAGAATATGATTATGTGGGAAACATGCTTAAATTATACTTGATTTTCAACCATGTGGGGGTGAGGTTGTTGCCCTTAATCTTCCCATTGTTCAAGAGTCAATTATAATTGCTAGGTCTCTCAGTTGTCCACAATCATACCACACAGTTACAGAAATTTCTAGAAGCAACCAGGGCCTATGGAAATGTCAATTCAAAGTTATCAACCAATTTCTCTTTAAGGCACATTGTTTCTTCAAAATATCAACAAATCTCATCGAGGGTCTCACAGTTCTGCAGGCCCCAACTAGGTCACAAAGAAGCCCAATCTCTTTTCCTATGTGTCCAGTTAAAACCTTTCCCTATATGTACCTTTAAAAAGTTTAGACAGACTTGCATGCATGCATAGGAGCATAATCAATGGACACAAGAATCTGGGGGTTAGGGAGGAGTGGGGGAAGGGCAAGGGGAAAAATGGAGATCTATCTATCATTTGTTGTAATACTTATATATCATTTATTGTAATACTTTAAGCAATAAAAAAATAAAAATAAATAAAAAAATAAAAACTAAAAGAAAATAAAAAAAATAAAAAATAAATAAATAAAAAGTTCAGACAGATGGAAAAATAAAAATAAATATACTGCTTGGGAATGGGAAATAGGTTATTACAAGCATCATTAAGCCATGGGAGTAACTAAATAAAGATAGGGGTTAAAAAAGAAGTTTAAGACAAAGCCTTTAGATACATATAATTCAAATTATAATAACCAGGTGAGGGGAAAAGAATGCGCAAACAGATCCTGAAAATACCAAAGATAAATGATTATGTGAGAAGAATGTTTCAGAAGTGTCAAAGTTTCAGAGATACTGAAAAGAAAATATGGTGCAGACTCAATTCTGTATTTGACCACAAGAAAGACAAAATATTCCAAGCAGAGTCAGTGAAATAGATAGAGGCTACAATAAATTCAAATACTAAAGGAAGAGAACCTACATAGATTCATCTTTATGCTTAATTGTACAGATCTGGTAAAGTATGACTGAAGATCAGTATACCAGCCCATTGTCAAATAAAAACAAAGCTGGACTTAAGAGAAACTTTATTCAAAGGACTCTTAAAACATGAGGACACCTCAATCTCACGATCTGCAGGAGTCTCCAAATCAAACAGACAAAGGTTTTCCTATATAATAAAAGCATAATATGCAAATTGACCAAACAGCCGAACAGTGGAATGACCATCTGGCCAAACAGTGGAACAACCATCCAGATGACCCTCCAGATGACCATCCAGGACCACCTTATGACACCCACTAGTGCCAGGCCAGCCAAGATAGATGTGATGTGATTGGTCAGGGGCCCGGCCATTGCCCCATGATCACCCTGCAGAGGGAGGCCACTGGCCAGTGGGGCGATAAATTGAGGGGCTCCACAATTGCCCCAAAGAGGGAGGCCCAGGCCACTGACTAGCCTGCTGAGGCGGTTGGGCAGGGCCTCCCTCTGCAAGGAAAGCCCAGGTCCCAGGTGCTGGAGGGAAGTCATTGCCAGCATCCAGAAGAAGGAAGGCCTACTCTTGCACGAATTTCATGCATCGGGCCTCTAGTTCTTATATGAGGAGTAAGCTGTGTTAGCAGGAATTTTGTGAGGGGTGGGGCAAATGTTGGGAGTGAGTAGCTTGGTAAAATCAGGTTACTTCAACAGGAATTTTTTCTCTCCTCAGTCAACCATTTCTTGATTCTGAGAATGAGCTATTAAGGAAGTAGGGGCAGATTTGGCACCTTGGTGCTTGCTTAAACTTTGGGTGAGTCAACTCTCAGGGCTCTATAGGGAGGACAGAAGATTGACTAAAGTTTGGTTAAGGCAAGTCAGAGAGTAGATAGTCATGAGGACTTGGTCAACAGTAGTGAGTTAACACTACTTGCTCTACCTAGAAGCATCCAATGTCAAATCTGTTCTGAACAGAATGTTTAGACTGTCCACTCCATTTTCAACATTTATTTCTATATAATTCAATAAATAGTTTTGGAACTTATTGTGTGTCGTAGCTGTGTCTTATTTGTTTTTCTGTTCCAGTCTGGATTAAACTCCCAAATAAAATGCACTAATGGGAACAGTTTTAATGATTAGGAAAGCCAAATTTCTTACATTTCTGACAAAAAGAGGATTAGAACGGTAAAGTGACTTGCCCACAGGCCATACAACTAACTAGTAGCAAAACCAGACTCTAATCCTTAATCCTTAAACAAACACACACACGCGCACACACACACACAATTGATTATACCTCTGAAAAACTATCATGGTCACTGAAAATGAAAATGGGTATCCTTTTGCTTAAGAAAGCATTTTGGCCTCACTGTATAGTTATATTTAACTAGGGGCCTGCTGCACAAAAATTTGTGCACTCAGGGTGGGGGGGATTTCTCAGCCTGGCCTGTGCCCTCTCACAGTCTGGGACCCCTTGTGGGATGTCCACCTGCTAGCATGCCTGGTCAGCTTGGGTGAGGGACTGATGGCTGTTTGCAGGCTGGCCAAGCCCCCCAATGGGAACCCTCACCCCATGGGCGTGTGGCCAGCCTGGGTGAGGGGCTGAGGTCCGTTTTCAGGCTGCCCATAGCTCCCATTGACCCAAAGTCCCAGCAATGCTGGCTGGAATCAGGTTTCTGGGGTTTATTTATCTTCTATAATTGAAACTTTGTTGTTTTGAGTGGAAGCCTAGGCAGGCAACGCAAGTCTCCTGTTTACTTCAGCTCTGTGGCTTCTATAATTGAAACATTGTTGCTTGAGCAGAGGCCCACTGGCCTAGTCAAGCAATTGCAATGAAAGCCTGCTGTTTACTCTAGCTCCGTGGCTGCCGGCTTCCATCTTGGCTGGGTTAATTTGCATACAGCCTCTCTGATTGGCTGGGAGGCTTGGCTTGCCTGGTGGGCTTGGCTTAGGTGTCTTACAGTGATGTCAATTTGCATATTACTCTTTTATTAGAGTAAATTTAACTTTGCTTATACATTTTATCTTAATTTTTCTAAAATGTAAAGTCAGTCTTTTTATCTTTGAACATATATACCCACAAGAAAGAAATTACTTTTTTCCCCAACACATAAAATTACATTATAGAAAATGGTCATGAGTCCAGGAAAATAACAGGAGAACATTAAATCATGCTGAGGTCAGTTATGTTTTTGGTTTTCATTAGTCAGACTATAATGCAATCAAAAAATAATTTGTTATTACTATCATATTAACAAGGTCATTTTTAATAATGAAAAAAGCTCAGCCCTGCTGGCATGGCTCAGTAGTTGAGAATCAACCCTTGAACCAGGAGGTCATGGTTTGATTCCCAGTCAGGGCACATGCCCGGGTTGCAGGCTTGATCCCCAGTGTGGGTCATGCAGAATGTAGCCAATCAATGATTCTCTCTTATCACTGATGTTTCTAGTTCTCTCTCACTCTCCCTTCCTCTCTCTGAAATCAATAAACATAGTTTTTAAAAAATGAATAAAGCTCAAAATAACCTAAGGTAGATTTACTCAGAAGAAATTTTTTGACTATTAATATTTATGAGAAGATACTACAGAATTCACACTTTCTCTATCTGCAGTCTGAAGTGAATAGAAAGCAGTAATGTGCAAGATAACATGATGAATTAGGTAGAAAACAATCTAATCTAAAAGGAGACATTAACTGTGATTAAACATATTGTTTGCTATGCCTATTGTAGTGAAAAACAAGAACTTGAGAAATTGTAACCCATCTTTTTACAACATGAAATATGAGAAAAGGTATGATAAAATTAATATGTCATTGAAATCTGTCACTAGTATGGCCTCTTGCCTGTTTATCTTTTATTTGGTTTATATTTTCATATTCTTAGAAACCATTTATTTCTAGAGCTTCTAATGACATTACACTACATTATACATATTGTGATGTAGATGTCAAGATTGAATGAATATAAAATAGCTATTCCAAAGATGTATGAATATGGCAAAAAACAACCTCATCTCCTTAAATCAAGAACAATTGCTTAGAGATAAGATAACATTTTGCTAACTACAGACAATAAATAATAAAATAGAAATCACAATGGAATAATAAAATACACAATTTTAACCATCAAATATGTGTTATCCCTAATGTGTGCCATATGTTGCAGATTTAAAACTATGCTTTTCATAACTACATTTAAAAAATGAGATGTTTCAGAGTGGCAAAAGAGATGGCATATTATATTTTCCTCTAATGTCTCCTACTTGCACCATGACTATAACTTAACAAGATTAGACCAAAAAACTACATACTTTCCCTTTGATTAAAGATTTTTTGCCAAATAGATATATACAAACATATATATGTACACACATACATATTTATATTCACATATATACATTCACACAGTTTTAATTGACTAAGGCAAACAGCAATTCATTTCATATATACACAAATCAATTTAATACTTTTAAATGATTTAACCATTTAAATAACACAGAATAAGGGTAAAAATTGTGGGGGGGTGGGTTATATTGATACTGCCAAGTGTATATTAGAGGAGAAAGAACAAGTGAGCACTAGATAGTAGTGAAAGGAATTTTAGAGACAGGACAGGCAGTTTTAGGGAAAGGGAGTCCATGGCAGAGGAATGTACATGTGAGGAGAAGATAGCTTCAAGATGCCAGAATGCTTACCTTGTGTTCATGGAGGATAAGGAAATTTTACAAGAGGAAGGCATATATTCACAGAGGATAGAGGAATGTTGCAAGTTAAGGGGGAGAGACACAGGGGGCACCACGTGGGCTTTGAACTTTGAAACTGATATTGTGCACAGGAATGACCAATTAGGAAAGCACAAGGGTCATAAATTAAGGAAGGGTCTAATTAGAAAGGGTTGTGCTCAGATAAAGAGCTGCAGAATTTATAAACCCAGAGACAAAGAAACTCAGGAGGATGTGTTATTTTTTCCCATTAGAGAGAGAGCAGGCTTTTCCCATTTGGGGACCCTTCACCAGGGGATACCCCTGGAAAAAGGGAGTTTGCATATGCTTCCAATAAACATCCATATTTTTATTAAAGAACTCTTTTAGATTTGTCTGCAAGTTTATTCTTCAAACTGCATGAGGCAAGAACCCACATGGGGGAGATTATGATCACTCAAACTCAGCATATCAGTAGGAACATATAAATCTTATAGAGCCAGATTTGGGGTTAAGTCCTGACTTCTAAATGACTTAGATAAATAACTGAATCTTTCTATGCTACACTTTGTCTAGTTGGAAAATGGAACTTTATCTGCTATTAAGAATCCAATAACATGTGAAGAATATTTTTATAAACTTAAAAAGATCAACACACATGAAAAACTAACTTCTTTAGCCAACCTCTCCACATACCCCTCAGTGGACTGATTGAATGGTAAGCCCTACAAAGAAGCATGTGGTGTTGTAGATGTCAACTGTGATTTTAGTTTTTTTATACTTACAAATGGTCTCAGTTTCCTCAGCCCTCAACATAGCCTACAACATCTACTCTATAAAAGCAAAATAGTAAAATTGACCGTTTCTTCAGGACGCCCAACAGCCAATCAGAGCAGTGGTATGCAAATTAGCCCAGCCAAGATAGCGGAAGCCCACCCAAACACTGGGTCCAATGGAGTGATGGTGCCAGTGAATGCACAGGCAGAGGCCTGGCCTCCACCTGTGCGTTTGCCGGCGGTGGGTTCCGGGCAGTGGTGGCTGGCTGCATGGCAGGGCAGAAGCCAGGCCCCTGGCCCTGCAGCCGGTCTTGGGAATGGAGCTATCGCGGGCCCACGGGATCTTGGAGGCTCATCGGTAGCTGCTTGCCTGCCTGGATCCAACCTTGTGGCCTGCTCTGGGTGTGCGGGAGCTTCTGTTGCCCATGGCGGAGCCTACTTGCAGGTTGGCCACAGATGTTCCCTTTGTTGTATGTGTTTTTCCCACTGACCCCTTCCACCTCATATCCGACCCCCCCAGGCCTTTCCCCCTCTATGTCTATGTCCATAGGTTATCTCTTAACATTTCTGTTTCCTTTCCAATCTCTAAATTTTATTTTCTAAGTTGTGTACTATGATAGTCTTATCTAATTTTCTCTTAGCACAATCTTTTTTTCCCTTTGTAGTA
>PVJC01037524.1:0-17153 GCA_004026665.1 Murina feae | reverse complement strand
ATGTGCCCTGACCGGGAATCGAACTCACAACATTTTGGTGTATGGGACAATGCTCCAGTCAGCTGGGTCACTTGGCCAGAGCTGCAGATAAATTTCTTTATAGGAGTAATATCTTACAATGCTTTTTGCGAATCCTTTAATAGTCAGTTACTGCCTAGCAGGAATAGCTGACTAGGAGGCAGGCTTGGCCCAGGTCCTGGAAGTGGGGGCCTGAGGAAAGGGTAGGGAGACTGGGAGAGGGGCTGGAGGCATGCTGGGCCGGAACCAGCACCTTCACGTTATGGTCTGCAATCAGCTTTAGTTTTTTGTGAAAAATAATAATTATGTAACTTTTATTTACATAACAGGGTGCATCTTGCATTTATGTAGCAGTGGGCATCCCCCTGCTAATTTTTTCTGTGTTACCGGTTCTGTTTCCACACTCAGACGGCACAGAGAGAGAAGGCTTCACTCCAGCTTCGTGGGGTTTCTGACATAACCTGCGCATCTGTGGTTTGCCTAGTTCTGTTGTCTAGTGACCACATTCTAACGAAAGCCCCTGTTGTGTGCTGATGTCTTCCTTGTAGGTGGGGAAGGAAAAGGGAGTGAGAGCAGCTATGTCGTGTGTTTTGTCTGGACTCAAAGGAGCAGTTTCCTTCTCAGCCCTTCTCACTTCAGACTCGCCAGCAAAACACACAACGGCTCGTGAGTGTGGGCATCACCACCTCTTGCGTCCAGATTGTTTCCAGGGATTGGTCCTTCAGCCTCGCTGCTGGGGCTGGAGACTCAGCTGTGCCCACTCTCTTCTTTCGTGAAGTCTGGGGCAGGACAACTCATGCAGCATGCTGACTGATGCCCAGGGTTGGGGTGAAGGGGCTAGAGTGACAGCTTGGGAGAGGGCAGCACAGACCAGCCTGAGGTGACCACAGTGAAAGAGGTAACAGCTTTGCCCAGCTCCGTGGGTCATAAAGCAGAGTCTCACCCGGGGCCACGGTGGAGAGGGCGAGAGTGCTGGACCCCGCTCGCCCTCCCCCCCCAACTCCCGCCTGCAAGCCGGAGCCCCATTTTGCACTTTTCAAAAAGACTAGTGTCTGCAATCTGGTTCTCTTCAGAGGCTGTTTGGTCCTTTTTTGGAGGCTTTCCCTGCTGCATGTCTTCTCAGCTGTCCTACTCTTTTTCCGTGGCTCTGCTTGTGGGTGCTGCCTCCCTGGTTTGGATTATGTTCATGTTGTGTGGCTCTGTCTACCTGCTGAAATGTCAGGTTGATTGACTAGATGACGGCAGTAGTGTTTGGGGCTGTGGAGGGCTGCTGCCTGTGTGGGGAAGTCACCCGGCCTCCCCAAACCCTAGTGTCCTTGTCTTGGAGAATAGGGATCGACCACTCACAGGAGGTTTAGGTGCCACAGCAGGTCATGCATGAGATCCAGGGATTCCCTGAGGTTCCTCGGTGGAGCCCCCTCTTTTGAGTGATCTCTCTGAAAGGACACCGGGTGACTGACTGACTTTGACCCCAAGTGAGCATTATAACCTTTAGCTGTGACTGAATGAGGCTTTCCATAATGCTTTGTTCTGGGAGTTCTGTGTGTAGAGATGTTTTAAAACCATTGCTTGGTACATGGTAGACACATGTGATAAACGTTATTTCTCTCTTCCTCTCCCCCTCTGTCTGCTAATAAGGGGAATGGATCATCCTATGAGGAAGGAGAGGCCTCCATTAGTCCTCCCTAGGACTAATGCAGTGCTGCCTTCACTACAATGAAGTTGAGGCCCTCTCACCTGGAGCCACCTCAGCCTTCACGACACAGTGTGCTGTGATTCATTCATACATCTGTACCACTGAGCACTCCCCCTGGCCTCTGCCCAGGGCCCGTGCTTATTGCTTAGCCAGAAGGCGCTTGGCTGCAGAGCATTGCTCACTTCTAATTAGTTCCCTCCTAGTTCGTTAGCAGTGTGCAGGTCCCTAGAAGCTGCGCTGGGCTGTGTGACCTGGGACCTGCTCTCCCTGGGGGCACGCCTCCCCGTCGGCATGATGTCAGGGCTGAGTTGCCTGCACTTGAGCGTGGGGTGTGAGTTGACATGTGGTACCAGCCAGTGCATGGGCATCTCATTTGTCATGCTCTGGAGCAGAGCTAGGACTCCGTGTTCGGCAAGAGAGTTCATGGTGATGCCGGCCAGCATCTTAAGTGACCTAGTGATGTTCTATTTTTTCCTGTCAAAGAAGACCATCTCTCAGTGGGTTAGATTTCATTCGCCAGGATGCTTTTTAGTTGCACCGTCTTCAGCCAGGGATAAGCTCCTGGCATCTGCCCAGAAGCCCTTGACTACTGAGAGGGGTTCTTCCACGCCCCACTGGGGCCACGGCAAGGCTTGCCCTGGGCACAGGGGGACCAGCGTTCTTTCCAGGAACAGTGTGAGCGTGCACAGCTGTGAGGGACGTGGGAATGCAGAACACAGCTCGCTGGGGAGGCAAAAAGTTATAGAGAGAAAACCAGTGCTGAGTGCCGGGCAGGCTCATAAATGGGAGGGCTCATGGTGAGTTCAGAAGCAAGAACAAGTGGACACGGTGGGTGCAGAATGACACGTCAGCTTTTATCGGGATCATTAAGGGTGATGAACAGTATAGCCTCGTGGGTAAGAGCAGGGCTTTAGCGTCAGACTGAGCTGGATGGAAAGCCAGGCTTGGCTACTTGCCAGCTGGGAGCCATGGGCAAATTACTTTACTGCTGTAAGCCTCAGTTTCCTTATCTCTAATGGGGATAATGAGACTTAGCCCAGGGAATTGTTTGGGGGATTAAATGAGATAATGTGTATAAGTGCTGACTATGATGTCTGGCCTAGAGTAAATGCTCACTAAGTGGCTGTAATTATGAGCAATAGGAGGGTGTTGGAAGGCTGGTCTTGAGGGGTTCTCACTTTGCCATGCAGGGCGGCTCCCAGCCACAGAACCAGAGCCCTGCAGGACCCGGACCCGGTGTCTCTGTGGACTGGGCAGCTGACTCAGCCCCGCATGTGTGCCTGAGGCACCCTCCTGCCTGGAAAGGGTTCATGATGCTCATATGCTAAGTTGATTTTTTTTTGGTTAATCCTTACTTGATATTTTTCCATTGATTTTTAGGGAGAGTGGAAGAGAGAGGGAAAGACAGAGAGAAACATGGATTGGTTGCCTCCTGCCACACCCTGACCAGGGCCGGGCCAGGGAGGAGCCTGCAACTGTAGTATGTACCCTTGATCGGAGTTGAACCCGGGACCCTTCAGTTGGCAGGCTGACGCACTATCCACTGAGCAAAACTGGCTAGGGCCTGTGTCGCTTTAAGTGCCTTCTCTTTTCACTCCACCTGCAGGACCACCTCATACGTCGACTGCCTGCCTGAGATCCTCCCGGAAACAAGGCTGGAGGTGGCAGAGGAGAAGGGGGCGCAGGGGGTGGGAAATTTGTGCGTATTCAGGAAGACCCACCCTATCAAGTCTTTCCTGCAGAAGCTCGCCAACTATTAAAAACCAAAATCAAAACAAAGGAGGATTTGGAGCTGTTTCCTGCCTTTTGGGCACATGGGGCTGTAATTCACTTCTGTGTCTTCACGTTCTGACAAGCGGACCCCAGTTTCTTTTTGTCACATTTCCCTTTTCCTGCTGCAAAGTAAAGAGAAAGGAATCAGAACGATTCCTTCAGGAGGCCAGTGTAGAGCGAAGTGGGTGGAGGGGCACCTCTCAACCAGGACATTCCCGACAGAGCAGTGATCAGGCCAGTTTTGGGGAGTTGCTCCAGGCTGGTCCCTGCAGCTGAGAGCCCAGTTAGAGGGAGGACCTCACAGAGAAGGCCCTCGAGGGTCGTTATGAAGGCCAAGTCCAAGTCCTCTGGGTTAGGAGGGGAGAGAAGCGTGTTCCTGCAGGGGCCTGGCAGCCTGGCAGTGGTCTGGGCGTGTGGCCTGGCCGCAGGTGTTGGGGACCCTGGCATGGGGTCTGAGGGGTCCAGAGGCAGGAAAGTCACCCTGAGGAGCAGGCAGCGAGGCAGGAGCCTGGGGCTGGGGCTCTGGAATCGCTGTGGCTGCGTCTGTCCCTGTCCCGTGGAAACCGGGAGCACATGCAGGGAAATCAGGTTAGTGGGAGCCTGGGGCAGGGTCCCTGGGGTGCCCAGGATGGTCCTCAGGGTGAGAAAACATTTACAAAATGTACACGTCATTATGATAGGGCATTGTCTGTGAATACGTAATTACAACCGTACTGTACACCTTGTGTGTAACTGGTAAATCAATACATTCCATGTAGGAACTTGTTCAGAAGCTAGTTAGTGCCTGGCATGTGCTGTTTGTGTTGAACATATTTGATCTTGATTGCCAAGGCCAGAGGAGGGAAGCAGCAAAGCTGATGGGACCCATGTGGATCCCTTTCTGTGTGAGGCTGAACCTCTGGTCGGGCCACATCGCCTAGTGTCAGCGCTGTCTCTTCTGTGGGGTTGTGGCTTTAGCACCTCTTCATGTGTAGACAGTAACACTTACCTGCTAACCTTGCTTCAGCTTTGCAGTTGCTACCAGGACACACCTGAGGATGAAGCCCTTGGCACATGAGTACGTGCTACCTAAAGACTCGGTGGGAAAAGGAAATCTGACGATAGAGAACACAGATATCGTATTGTAAAGTTGTATGCCTGAAATTATATAGTGTAATTAACCAGCGTTACCCCGATCGATTTAACAAAATAATAATTATAAGAAGAAAGAAACCTGAGTTCCAGAAAGAGCTGTGATACCTGGGAAACCCTGCCCTAAAGCTCCCCGGTGGATGTGGCTCAGGGAGATGGAGAGCTCTTGTCATACTCATTCTCGGCTATTTTTCCTTCTTTGCAAGTACTCAGCCCTAAAGTACTAATGTGTGTCCAAGAGGCGAATTATTGCGAACTCCACAAAGCCGTGGCAGGAGTGGGTTGCATATACTCATTCCCTTTAAGAGAAGGCAGATGGAAAAGAAAATTGGAAAGAAAAGTCTGTACACGTAATGTGTGCTGGGAGTAGGGCCGAGAAGTTCAGGATCTTTAAGCGCTCACAGTGGCTTTGGTCTGTCTTCTATTACACTGTGCAGCATTTTCTCCCACTTCTGCCATATGATGTTGGTCTCTCCCGTCATCCCCCCGGGGCAGAGTGGGAGGCAAACACAGGGTGTTGTGAAGACTAGGAGAGGCGGGGATCTTTGAGGGCCCTCGTGGAAGCTGGCTACCACACCCCCCACTACCACACCCTGCCCCCAGGAGTTAAAGTGTGGTGCAGGGAATTCTAAATGAAGCCGTGTGTTTGAGTCAGGAGTACAATGTTAGCTTTATGTACGTTTTTGAGAGCATTTAAAAACTCTCTAAGATCCTCGCACGATGCCTCCTCCACACACATTCAGGATGGTGTATTTATTCAGGAGATAGGACCCCAGTTTACGTTCTGTTAGTACAGCTCACCCTTTGACTGAAGGGGAGCTTGTGCCCCTGTCATCAAAGGGCCGGTTGTGTGGGGCAGATTCCCGCGGCCGCGCTGGGCTTTGGTCTACCACGTCCTGGCCCAGTGGACACTGCGTGGCTCTTTTCCCCATCCACCCTTCGGCTGGGCCTGCACCCCGGGGGGAGGTGTCTTGTAGATTTTATTGCCACTCCTTGAATCGTCGTCTTTATCACTCACAAGGCTTGTCCTTGTAGTATGTGCTGCTGCCTGACCCGGTCTCGCCCTGAGACCACCGTCTCCTGCCTGCTGCCACCCTGCCAGCATTTCTTCAGCGGGGCTTGTCCTGGGGTCCTTCAGATCTCTGAGCATCTCGTGGACATTCATAGACACGCATGGCGCTCTCCACCGCAGTGTGCAGCTCTCATGATCTAAATGTTCACCAGGACTTGGAGAATGAAGTGTATACACCCATGCTACTGGCTGCTTCTGTTCTGGCCACAGAAATCCTAACTTCCACCGTCCCCATCTGGGGTAAGTGTTAGACTCTGGACCAAACTTGGAGCGTCTTAGTTTCATGCTCTGAAGAGCTTCCGTTCTAAGATGAAGTGTTACATAGCACCTAGAGCCACTTGCCTGTCTTATTTTCACACATGGTGTTGATGCCTAACATTCATTTTAAGCTTATGCCACTTTAAATGTATTTGTTCATGCGCCTCAACCCTCTCCCTCCCTCAGCACACATGTTTAGTAGGGAGGGGCACTGGCATTGACACTTTCTATCTATTTTAATGGCATTTGTCTCTCTGGGCTCATAGTTATTGGTGAGGCCTTCATTCCCCAATAAGCTTATAAACTTGCTGATGCTGGAATTTGTTTCGGGTTCATCTTTTTGTCTCTTGTACTTTCTCACGCACGGAACATAGTTGGAGCTGATAAGGATGAATAATGGCAGTGTCCTAGATGGAGCCGGCGGTGGTGTGACCCGTTGTTGAGTCAGTGCTGTGCGGTGTGGAGAGCTGGGGGACGTCTGAGATGCTTCCTGGCCTGCAGGATGTCAGGGCCGGCAGACAACTTCCACCTGGAGTCTGAGGAGCCCACTCTGTGGCTGGATCCTTGGCATAGGCCCACTTGTCTTGGAGACGCTCTGTCTTAAAGCTTCACGAAGTGCTGTGACCGCCTTAGGCAGCCCCTGGCCTGGATTGTAAGAATGGCAGCAACACCATCGTGATTGGATGTTCCCTTTAGTTCTCAACAAGTCCAGGGGATGGGACAGGGTGCATCACAGAACCGTCCACAGGGATTTGGCCAGGACAGGAAGTGGGAAAGCAGTGAGTAAGGAAGAGCATTTAAAAATGCACGTGGCAAGGAACCTGATCAGCACAAAGGATTTTCTATAGTAAAAAAAAAAAAAGGAACATGCTTCTCTCTTCTCCCAAAGGTCCTAAAATTGGTTATCGATAGGTGATCTTTCTTGCTCACCATTCCTTCTCCGTCCCCAGCCACCCCAAAGACTGAGCTATAATTTGGGTGCCTTTGTAAAGTTTTAAAAATAGTAGCACAATGCTGCTGTGGCCCCAGAAAGCTCTATTTTCACTGTCTTCTCTAGCTTTTAACCGTGCTGGGTAATTACATGGTGCCTTCCCGCTGCAGGTCTGTAAACACGTTAGAAATGTTAACTCTCTAATTCTCCGACACCGGAGAGAGGGGGAGGTTGCCCGTGCCTTTGGGGCTGAGCTGTTCGTTCCGTCTGGTTGCATCTCATTGAAGTATTCTTTCCTCGATGTGGCACAGCTGGTGAAGTACCATCTGCTCTTAAGAATGACGTCCTGTGCTGCCACTTGACGTCTCCGTAGAAGTGAGGATCAGCTGAAGGATGAGCTTCTGACCTCAGCACACAGGGACTCCTAGTCTCTATAGCTTGGCCAGTTGTTACTATTTTGGTTACCGATTAGATGGCTAGACACACGGAAAAGCATTTTACCTGTTAAAGGATGCAGAACTTTGTTTCTGACATAGAGTTTCTGCTCCTGACATGTAAAAGGAGAAATTCATTCCTGCCTCTTGGGTAGTAATTTATGTGGCTTTTTATCGTTCATTTTAAAAAGTCAGCCCTGGCCAACTTGGCTCAGTGGATAAAGTGTCAACCTGCCGACAGAAAGATCAATTCTGGTCACGGGCATATGCCTGGGTTGCTAGCTCTGTCCCCTAGTTGGGGGTGTGCAGGAGGCAGCTGATCAGTGATTCTCTCTAATCATTGATATTTTTATCACTTCCTCTTCCTTCCTCTCTGAAATCAGTAAAAATATATTTTAAAAAAGTGACAATCATTTCTTTCTAAATCTGCTTTTTCCCCTTTTGCATCCTGAAGAATGGAATCTATCTATAATAATAAAAGTGTAATATGTTAATTAAACCAGACAACCTTCCAGATGAGGCCACAGAGGCAGGGGCTGAGCCCCTTGCACGAATTTCATGCATCGGGCCGCTAGTATATGTATAAAAGGCTAATATGCTAAGTGTCTGACCGTCCAACCGGTTGCTATGATGCGCACTGACCACCAGGGGGCATCAATGCAGGAGATGCCAAGTGCAGTGACTTGGCAGCAGTGATTTTCGGGTGACGCACCCCAAAACCAGAGAGGAAGGAGCCCAGTTCCTTGTGGGGACACATGATTCCACCTTCAACTGTGGGTTATGTTGTTGCTGGGGCACTGTTGGCCCTGAATCTGGTGTATTGCACACTTGCATTTGTGTTCCACACCCTATATGACAGAAACTTTGTAGAGTGCCCTCTCCACTCCAGGATCCCTTGGGGGATGTCGGAGAGCTGGTTTTGGCCCCATCCCTGCAGGCCAGGCCGAGGGACCCCACCTGCTGGAGGGGTCCCGCTCACTCCACAGATGCCAGGGAGGGCCTATGGGAGGTTGGTTCCAGGACATGTCGTGCCCTGTCTCACCCAGTCCCACCCCACCAGCTACCTTCTGATTCATTTCCTTTCAATGTGCACGAATCTGTGAACCGGGTCACTAGTATCAAATAACTTTGAAAAGTGTATTAGTGGATTTCAAAAGCCAGACTAGATGTTGGAAGAGTCTTATGGAACAGAACAAAATAGTTATTATGAGGTTTTAAGTTTCTTTAGTTTTAATACATTGCTTCAGTTAACCAATGTGATGTCAATTTATTATGCAAATGTGACAGTTATTCCATTTAAAAAAATTGTTGGAAAGATTGTGTTTCTGGCACACAAGTAATTGTGTTGAGTATTTCATTTTTGTTTTTTGATTTGCTTATTTTGTTATTAATGACAGCTCATTTAAAGTAAACATCTTTAAAGTGGCGGAATAATGTGATAACATATCTTCACGAGTAATTTAATACTTGGATATAATGAGTTCATCTGAGAGATTTCATTAAAAACAGCAAGGTGCCTGAGTACCAAAACTGAGATGTTTTTAATCACAGAATTATAGTAATTATACGAATCCCAAGATTTTCATCAGATAGAAAAGGTTTTCAGGGCTAAAATACACTTTAAACTTGCCACTAATAACTGCATATTGTTCTCAGTTATACAAAAGAGAATTCGCAGGCCAAGGGAAATATTGGAGAGAACATTATGTGTTGAATTTTTAAGGAAAATTAAGAAATAAACTATTTTGATAACTTAATAGTATCGGTAAGGGTCACTTCACTAGGGTAACAGAAGGGGACTCCCGTGTGTGGCTATGGTATGCAGCAGGTGCATACTTGCCAATGAGCCTTTATTGTTTACTATATTGTCAGCATAGAGAGAATGTTAGAAAGAACATCGCTCTCTTCTCCCTGAGGTTCTGATGTTCCTAATTCACTGAAGCTCTTCTTTCAGTAAATGTGACAGACTGCCAGTAAATGAGATGATTATTGGCCCCAAACCTGGATTTCTGGGTTGGGTGAAAACTATGTAAAGAATAATTTACTTATTGCCCAGCCAGGGTGGCTCAGTGGTTGAACATTGACCTATGAACCAGGAAGTCACAGTTGAATTCCCTAACAGGACACATGCCCAGGTTGCCAGCTTGACCCCCAGCAGGGGGTGTGCAGGACGCAGCCAATCAATGATTCTCTCTCTTTAATGATGTTTCTATCTCTCTCTCCCTCTCCCTTCCTCTCTGAAATCAATAATATACATTTTAAAAGAAGAATTTATATTTTCTTTTGTGGCTTATTGAAATGTCAAATTTTTATAAAAAGGCCAGGACATGGTACCCCCAGGAAGCTTGTTTTTAAGTGACCAAAGAAGATGCATCTAGGAAGATCTTGTAAAGATCTCTCTAAACAATAAATTTTATTTGATCTATTTTCTATTTATCATTCTTCATTTTTTTTCTGGCTCAAATAGGTACTGAGAAAGGGAGATCGCAGAAGAAACAGTGTTGTAATAATGATCATGATGGGTGGAGGAAAAGGAGGGATGCCTGGGAAAATGGGAATGGCAAGTCAGGCCGAATCACATGTTACAGGCATTTGGAGTCAAGGGGCAAAGCATGAGTCACATAAAAGGCCCTACAATCCGTCTGGATATTTTTGATGAGAGTCAGGATACAGAATTCCTCCTGGAGGCTGGAGTGGAGACATGCCTGGGATTTGAGTCCTGATAAGACAATATATCTGGTCTCTGTTCTTCTCCCCATCCTTTTCTGTGGTAAACTCACCATGTCCTGTCCACAAAGCACTGGAACAACTGTCCCCTGACTCCTTCCGATTATATTATCATCCACATTTATTATTTGCATATTTGAAGCTCCAGTTGCTTTCCTATCTCCTGATCATAAGCTTGAAGACCCTTTGTGCCAGCTTGGAGCCCTGCCCTGAATGAGTGCACCCAGGCCTCACCTTTTGCAGCCTGGGCAGATCTGGCCAGAGAAGTTCCTGCCTTCAATTTTAAATGTCATTAAAAGTGTGCTTTTTCCCTTTTAACCATCAAAATAATAGATGTCACTGTGGAAAAGTTACAAGATACAGAAAAATGTAGAGAAACAGAAAAATCACCATTAATACTTCCATCCAGAGAGATTTCAATTTTTGCCATATTTCCTTCCAACCTTTTTCTGAATCCTTTGTTATTTCCATGCATTGCTCTGAAAATGCATCTTTGCATTATGATTTCCAAACATCTAACAATATCTAATCACCTGTCACCAGCATTTTCCTGTAAACCTCATGGGCAGTCTATTGAACATTGATTGGCATAAGAGTGTGATTATCTTGACTAAGTGTTTTGTCATTTGGTCTCTTCCCAGGTCCCCTGTTGTCACCTGCTGCACATTTGGAAGGCTAGGATGGGTCTGAGTGTGGACATTTGGAGGTTTCAGCTAACTCATTGCTTCTGCCTGGAAGACCATCCTGTAGAAGTCGGAAAAGTGCTCCACCTCGTGCTTGACTCCAAGAGACAAGACATGTTGTAGAAAGAAATGGGTGAAGGCAGCTCAGGGGGCCCCAAACACATGCTTCCCGTAGTCTCGTCGGGGGCAAACCCTTCCGCGGGGCCCTGAGGTTCTGGGATGTCGCCAGCTCTGGACGCATGGCTGATTCCTGAATGATGATGGTTCGCCGGGGGCTGCTTGCGTGGATCTCTCGGGTGGTGGTTTTGCTTGTGCTGCTCTGCTGTGCCATCTCCGTCCTCTACATGTTGGCCTGTACTCCCAAAGGCAACGAGGAGCAGCTGGGGCTGCCCAGGGCCAACGGCCCCACAGGGAAGGAAGGGTACCAGGCCGCGCTGCAGGAGTGGGAGGAGCAGCACCGCAACTATATCAGCAGCCTCAAGAGGCAGATCGCACAGCTCAAGGAGGAGCTGCAGGAGAGGAGCGAGCAGCTCAGGAACGCGCAGTACCGCGCCAGCGATGCCGCGGGCCTGGGCCCCGAGCCGGGCGCTCCCGAGAAGAGCCAGGCCGACCTGCTGGCCTTCCTGCACTCGCAGGTGGACAAGGCGGAGGTGCACGCTGGCGTCAAGCTGGCCACCGAGTACGCCGCAGTGCCTTTCGACAGTTTCACCCTGCAGAAGGTGTACCAGTTGGAGACGGGCCTGACCCGCCACCCTGAGGAGAAACCCGTGAGGAAAGACAAGCGGGACGAGTTGGTGGAAGCCATCGAGTCAGCCTTGGAGACCCTCAACAGCCCTGCAGAGAACAGCCCAAACCAGCATCCTTACACGGCCTCGGATTTCATCGAAGGTTGGCAAGTTTGTGGATTGGGGTAGAAAGTAGAAGAAGAGGTGTCTGGGCCCAGGCACCCAGCGGGGGGTCACAGCTGCGGGGAGAGGGGGGGCTGGCAGCTGGCTTTGGGGATGGCTGGTGGAAAGTTTTATGTGAGCAACACCAGTGCTATATAGTATGGTTTTTATTTTTCAGAAACATCTGTTTCCACTTACTTTCTCATGGAAACCACAGTCATTGAGTGGATAGATTCATTGTCCTTTGGCAGAAGAAAGTAGAACTTGTGGCTTTCATTAAAAAAAAAAAAAAAAAAGAAGAAGAAGAAGAGAAATACGTAAAACAACACATAAACATAAAACTTTGAAACCCCAGAAGGGTATGATAGGCAGTTTCAGTCGATCCCTTCTCTCCTGGACATGGGGCCTGGCTGTGAGGCCCGTGAACAGAAGGGTAGCGACGTGTCATACAGCACTAACATTGTTCCAAGGACTTTTTACTTATTAATTCCCCTTTTCCTCTTAATGGCCCCATTAGTGAATAAGGGAATAGAGGCGCAAATGAAGTAAGTTACCTAAGGCTGCTTGGTTAGCAGGTGACAGAGCCAGGATTTGAATCTGGGAAGTCTTGTTGAGCTGTGTGCCCTTACCCATCAGATGAGCCCTAAGGGACACATGAATTTAGTGAGATGAATGAGTGAGCTTTTTCTTTTTTCTTTTTGCAGGTTCAATATTATTTTATTCTTTTTTTAAAATGTTGTTTTATTGCTTAAAGTATTACGAAGATTATTGATACGTATCCTTTTTTCCCCTTGACCTTCCCCCGGCCTCCTCTGCCCCCCAGTGTCTTGTGTCCATTGGTTATGCTTATATGCATGCATATAAGTCCTTCAGTTGATCTCTTACCTCCCCCCCCCCCACTACCCTTCCCAGCCTTTCAGCTGTAGTTTGACAGTCTGTTCAATGCTGTTCTGCCTCTGTATCTATTTATGTTCATCAGTTTATAATGGTATTTTTTATCCATAAATAAGTGAGTACATGTGGTATTTTTCTTTCATTGACTGGCTCATTTCGCTTAGCATTATGTTCTCCAGCTCCATCCATACGCCTGCAAATGCTAAGAACTCCTTCCTTTTTACAGCAGCATAGTATTCCATTGTGTAGATGTACCACAGTTTTCTAATCCATGCATCTGCTGATGGGCACTTAGGCTGTTTCCAAATCTTAGCTATGGTAAATTGTGCTGCTATGACCATAGGGGTGCATATATCCTTTCTGATTGGTGTTTCTGGTTTCTTGGGATATATTCCCAGAAGTGGGATCACTGGGTCAAATGGGAATTCCATTTTTAATTTTTTGAGGGAACTCCATACTGTCTTCAATAGTGACCGCACAAGTCTGCATTCCCACCAGCAGTGCAGAAGGGTTCCTTTTTCTCCGCATCCTCTCCAGCACTTGTCGTTTGTTGATTTGTTGATGATAGCCATTCTGACAGATGTGAGATGATATCTCGTTGTTTTGATTTGCAGCTCTCAGTTGACTACTGACTTTGAGCATGTTTTCATATGTCTCTTGGCTTTCTGAATGTCCTCTTTTGAAAAGTGTCTATTTAGATCCATTTCCCATTGTTTGATTGGATTGTTTATCTTCCTTTTGTTAAGTTGTATGAGATCCCTATAAATGTTGGAGATTAAGCCTTTGTCGGTGATAACATTGGCAAATATGTTCTCCCATGCAGTGGGGTCTTTTTTTTTTTTTTTTTTAATAGACACAGAACAACCTAGTATTAATTTGTGGTTGATTGTGTCCAACTTCAGAAGAAAGCAGCTTGTCTAGTTTCTTGGAAGACTCATTAGTATCATCTTCCTTATCAGTTTCCCCATTGGTAGTGGTTCAACATCAACTAATAATCTGGGTGAGGAAGTGCCTTCAAGGGCATCCAGCTCTTTCCCCTGTTTCGTGATAGAGTTCATTCCAGCTTCCCAGACATGTCGCTAGGTCCACATTACCCCACTCCCTGCTTGGTTCTGAGCCACCATCTCTCAGCCTGCGTGGCAAGGTGGGCTCTGTTCAGTTGTAGCAAAAACCCTCCCACTGTTATTTATGCCTGTTTTCTTTGGCCATTTTCCTGTCTTAGGATTTTTTCAACTTTATACATGAACCATAAATGCAATTTTGCCGTAGTATCATTTTTCATATACCTAGAGCCTGGTAAAGAAATCTTTTACAAGACCAAATTTTTGGTGTCAGGGTTGGTGTTTTTTTTTACTCACTTATATATGGTGTTAAAAATGCCTAGCACATTCGGCAGCAAGTATAAGCTCGCGGTGAACATCAGAGTTAGAAATATCATGATGATGCAGCATCAGATTTTATAGTTTTAGAGTTTATGAAACATTTCCACATATATTGTCTTGCTAGCTGATCCCTAGGGAAATCATTAAATATCCTTAAAAAATGAATCCTGGTTGCCACTGGAGTATGCTACAGAAGCTGCCCACATACAAAGCAATTTCAAAAGAACTTGATTACACATCATGCCTATATTTTGGAATGTTTGCCCTTCTGATCTTTTTTTTTTTTAATCTTTATTATTCATATTATTACAGTTGTCTCTCTTTTTTCCCCCCATAGCTCCCCTTCTCCCAGTACCCACCACATCCACTGCCCTTATCCCCACCCCCCACTGTCCTCATCCATAGGTATATGCCCTTCTGATCTTTAATCTGCATTCATATTTGAAATCTCCATCAGCTTTTCTGATACGACAGCTTAATACGTAAGGACTCTGTTCTTGATCAGTAGTGACGTAGGCCTCTGTCCCTGAGTTTGTTTGCCCTGTGATATGGCTAACTTTCTCTCAGGGGCACTGTAATCATAGCTGCGCAGTGTTAGTTTCACATGCAGCACACAGCCCGCATTTCAAAGCAGATCAATCCACATTTGGTGAAAGTCTCCTCAGCTGTTTTCATAGGATGAGAAAATTGGCACAAACACTTTAAATATACACGGATGGGTAAACGTAGATCTGCAGTCGTGAGTATGTGCAACAGAGTCCATTCTTGTATTACTATTGATTAATTTTATTGTATTGTTTTCCATACGAACATCTATAACCTGATTTTGCCCATCCCTATATTGATACATGTTTGAGTGTCATAAGAAGCAGTTTATTTCATTTTTCCGCTCTTGTCACAGAAGATTGTGGAGGCCATCTTTTATGTTCTCAGCAAACGGGGCGCCGCTAGTCAGAGGAAGTTGCAGGGCGGTAGAGATAAGTTCAGCGAAGGAGTGCTTTTCAAATAGTGATGTTTTAGAACAAAGTGCGACCACAAGCACTAATGGATGGCTCTGTGCCCAGGCGGGTATAACTCATGATTCCCGCCTCAGAGAGGCACTTGGACTGACTTATTTTTATGTTTGAGGACCTTTTTAATCCTGAATCGCGATTCTCTGATCTACTTACTCCTAGTCACGGAGAAAGGGAATGGAAAGGGTCTGATGTGAAATCTGTTTTCTGCAACGACTTAGAGCAAGTAATGGGATCTTATAAGGGTGAAGTATATCTTCAATGGAACTTACTTGGGTTTCTGAACATAACCTTAGAGAAATTGAGTTTGTGTTTGGGGAGTTGTTAGTGGTCCAAAAGTTGGAGCAATTTCGAAGCCCATGGAAAAATTTTAGGTTTCCAGCAGGATGTTCCAGACTCTCAGAGCTTGAAACGAAGGCCACAGATTTGCTCACTCCTGAACTAGTACAATGAGCATGGGGATTGTTTGTGCTTAAAGAAATAATAATAAAAGCCCCTGGAATGCTTCCAGATGCTAATAGTCACATAAAACCGAAAGCTAACTGTGAAGCAGGTGGCATGATGACATGAGCATGGGAAACTGTGTGACTTTGACCAATACCCTTACGCTCCCTGAGATTTGGTTTCCTCATCTGGACTTGGGTGTCTTCCAAGGCCCCACCCAGCCCCAGCCTTCTGCAAAATACAGAGCACTGCTTTAACTTCCTTTATTCTTAGCTTTGCCAAGGTGCCATCCCTGAGGGGTGCTCTGCTGCCCACTCTGCTGGTTGACTGAGGACACCCCACCTACCCTGTGGGACCTTACTCCCTAAAAGGAGGAATTCAAATAGATGATGGATAGTCCCATCTGACTGTGGTCACTTTCTACAATTCTGTGAAGCTTGCAGTAGGAGAATACCACCTTGATGACTGTCTAATTTATGATATATACTAGAGGCCAGGTACAGGAAGGGCGGTTCCCTCAGCCTGGCCTGAGCCCCAGGGGAGGGGCCCTAAGCCAGCAATCAGACATCCCCTGAGGGGTCCTTAGCACTGCCTCAGGGGCGGGAGAGGCTCCTGTCACCACTGCTGCACTCGCCAGCCCTGAGCCTGGCTTCTGGTTGAGCAGTGTTTCCCCTGTGGGAGCACACTGACCACCAGGGGGCATCTCCTGAGTTGAGCGTCTGCCTTCTGGTGGTCAGTGTGCATCATAGCGACTGGTCCTTCTGCCATTTGGTCGATTTGCATGTTAGCCTTTTGTTGTATAGGATTGCTTTAATTCTTGTGGATCTCTAAAACACATAGGGAACATTTGCCTCCTTTTCCCTTTCTCCAGATGTTTCGTTGGCACTGATTTTTATGTTGGATTCTCGCATGAATTTTTTTTGCAACCATCTGGGAAATGAAGTTCACATAGAAAAACGTGAGGCCCTGTGCCCTCGGAGCCCCAGTGTTTATCTCCTCCAGTCAACAGGAACTCCTTCTCTATGCTTGTGGTTTAGTTATTCCTTCGGTGTGGAATACACAGACTCTGCGTGGCCCAACTCTTGGCTTTCGTTTTATATTTTCAAACATACATTTGATGTTATTCCATAAAACAGTTCAGCTTTCTACATTATTCCTCTTTTATAATCCAAACAGCTGGTAATGTGAGTCCTGTGTGAGGCATCTGTAACGGCTGTCTCCACGGGGTTGCTCGTCTTTCACCAGCCTCTGCAGCTCACCCTCCTGCGGTTTTTTCAGGGTTAGTGGTGGTAAGGGAGGTTCAGACACTAGAGGACTTGATTTGGGGGCGAGATGGAGCCAAGCCATGATCCACAAGAAGCCGAAGGTTTTGAGGGCACCCTATGATGTGCTCTAAACCAAGAGGCGATAGGAAGAGCTGGAAAACCTTAGTAGCTGTCTGCACAGTAACCCGACCCCGTGTGCTCTACAACCAGGCCTTCGTGCTGCCTGGGGAGCAATGGCAAGGCGTGAAGATGCTGAGTCTTTGACTCCCATTGTTTGAGACTCATCATAACCTCGAAGGGACACCCTGTGGCCACTTGGATACCTTTTCTTTTTAGACAAGTCAAATCCATCTCCAGGTCCTGGGTGCTTGGAGAACAACGTACTTGGACTGTGTGCCCAGGGAGCAGGTCCTCTCCTCAGCGTGCCTTTCTGTGATACGCTTCTCTGTCAGCAACTTTGTGACGTGAGGTAGGAAATGGTTAGGCAGACATTCAGGTGCATTTCTGGGCCTCTGGGGATCTCGGTGTAGACATACAGGAGAGCA
>PVJC01037523.1:0-17175 GCA_004026665.1 Murina feae | reverse complement strand
TGCTTGGGCTATTCTGAGAGAAGCTTTAACACCTTCATGCCCTAGACCAGCGATTTTCAACTGGTGGGTTGCAAGAATATTTAAAACATGCAATATCTGACTACTTAGGGCCACTAACCTCTTTTCCCTTAGATTGCCAAATAAAAAAACAAACAAACAAAAAACACACAGTCAACACAATAGCATCTGCTATGAATGCCCTGTTGTGAACCATAAATATATAAGCCATATTTTTAGAGTTGTATCTTATTGATTATGTTCCATAATTAGGTTGCATCTGATTGGTTAATTCTTGGTACCAAAAATCCTTATATACAAGTATAGGCACTAGATTTTCTTGTTTTGTTTTGTTAATCCCCACCTAAGGATATTTTTTCCACTGATTTTTAGAGAGACAGGGAGGGAGGGAGGGAGGGAGGGAAGGAAGGAGGGAGGGAGGGAAGGAAAGAGAGAGAGAGAGAGAGAGATATGAAGAGAGAGAAACATAAAAATGAAAGAGACACATCAATTGGCTGTCTCCCACACAAGCCCCAACTGGGCTTAGGGATAACTCAGGTACATGCCTTTGACTGGGAATCAAACCTGTGGCTCTTTGATTTGCAGGCCAACACTCTAACCACTGAGCCATGCCAGGCAGGGCACCACCTGGTTTTTTAAAAAGTCACTTTGCAGCATACCCCTTTTTTCATATGTGTCAGATCAGCAAAAAATATATATTTTGGCATGCCACAGAATTTTAGTAATTTGTTTATGTGTGCCATGAGATTTAAAAAAAAAAAAAGTTGCCCTAATCGGTTTGGCTCAGTGGATAGAGCGTCGGCCTGCGGACTGAAGGGTCCCAGGTTCGATTCCGGTCAAGGGCATGTACCTTGGTTGCGGGCACATCCCCAGTAGGGGGTGTGCAGGAGGCAGCTGACTGATGTTCCCTCATCGATGTTTCTAACTCTCTATCCCTCTCCCTTCCTCTCTGTAAAAAATCAATAAAATATATATTTTTTAAAAAGTTAAGAATCACTACTCTGGACCACCAATATATTTATGACATCCCTACCCACCATACTTATACAGTCTAGTAATTGGACTCTCTCTACTTGACCAGATAATATTCCCAATTCCTTCATGCCAGGCACTGAATTAAGCAATTTA
The DNA here is from genome assembly GCA_004026665.1 of Murina feae. Classification (NCBI taxonomy): domain Eukaryota; kingdom Metazoa; phylum Chordata; class Mammalia; order Chiroptera; family Vespertilionidae; genus Murina; species Murina feae. The sequence continues at coordinate 16,029 of PVJC01037523.1, read as the reverse complement.
CCTACAACAGAGTCAAGTAGAAGCCACATCTCTCAGTCCCATCTGGGCTCCAACGAGCCCAGCTTTTGCTTTATCAGTCAAAAAAATAAATTTAAAAAATTAAGGAGCGCTACATTTCCAAACATGGGCAACAAACTTGAAGGAGAAACCCCAAATGAAACATAAATCATTTTATTGAATGCTTACCGGGTGCCATGAGCGATCGCTGGCTCTCTCCTGTTGAGAGTGGGTGTTTTCTTCATTCAGGTGGGAACTTTTGGGAACTTGCATGAGTGATTTAGGTGTCATTTGAAAGACCTTTAATTCTCAAAACAACCTTACAAGTTAGGTATTACCAACCTCTCATTTAAAAATGAGCAAGTCAAGTGTGAGAGAAGTTAAATAACCAGCCCTATTGACACAACTGGTTTAGGGGTGAAGCCAGGACTCCAACCTCAGCTGTCTGCCTCCACAGACCACTCCTATAACACTGAGATCCAAAACCGAGTTTCTATCTGTGGGGGAATTGGTCATGGTACTAGAAGAGGAGCAGGGCATAATTAGCTCCTTTTCCCCCCTTAATTAAAGAGATTTGAAATCTTTGTAGTAAAGAAAGAAAAGGAAGATTTTTTTTAATCAAGAAGTCAGTAAACACTGACCACCTATTATCTGTGAGATCCTGTGCAAAGAATTATCATCTGCTGTGTTACAACTGGCCTTCTTGTTACAGATATCACCCTAGTGCAGGTTAATCATGCCCCTTCTGGCTGGCCAGGCATGTGTGTCCCTCCCAAAAGTTCGAACCTGAAGGAAGAGTACGCCCACCCCCAACAGGAGAGAGCCAGAGACCATTCATGGCACGCCAGTTGCTTAGCTTCCAAGCCTCCCCAAGTCCATTAGCTAGAGAACATAGGACACTGAAGCTTCTAAGACAAATGAGAAGTATTTTTTTCAAGCTTCAAACTTGGACCTATTGTTACATTTTAATAATCTATAACAGTCTGGACACCTGCCTTATTTGAAACATCAAAATCTGATGATTTTTACATCCAAAAGTACACTGTTAAGAAAAAAATTAACAATACTTGTTCTCTTCCTCTACATATACTTATTATACTTCCATTTCTTTTTTACCTAGAAGTTAAATCTTATCAGTTAAATTCACACAGGGTTACCCCCAGGCTGTAGCTGACTGTATAGAAACATGTCAAGACTTTAATAGCCCTTATTAAAGACTAGAGGCCCGATGCACAAAATTCATGCAAGGGCCTTGGCCCTGGCCCCCGCCCACCGCAGCTGTGGCCGGGGACCTCTGCCGCCTCTGCCTGCTGTGGCTTTGTGGAAGGAAGGAAGGAAGGAGGTCCGGAAGGACGTCCAGTCTAATTAGCAGATTACGCTTTTATTATTATCAATATATTAGAGAGAGGCTGTAAGGGTTAACAGAGAAGCTGTTGGTAGTCTTTAACAATGAACAACTGAATAAAACAAACAAAGAACTGGTCACCTTTATTCATTTTAAACTGCACACAGTAAATGCTGCCTTTTTGGTAAGACAGATGAAAAAGCAGGCAGTAGGGCAGGGCAGAAAACAGGAGCCTAGCTAGAAAGTCAGGGCCCTGGACCTCAATCCAGGCCTTCAGCAGCCATTTAATACTGAGTAAAATGCCTAGCCTCTCTGGGTCTTAATCTCTTCATACTTCCAGCAGGTTGAACTATCAAGATCTATCCCTAGCATTTAAGGACAAGCAGGGCAGAAAGAATGAAAGGTGTTGGTGGTGAAAATGATATTAACATATTGTAATGCTATCCTGGGTCCAGAAATAGCCTGGCTTAGTGCTACATTCACCTTATCAGCCTAGATTTATTGGGAAGAGGGAGGGTTATAGGGGGACTGGTGGGTGGGAATCACAGCCACCTACAGTGAAATTAAACTGTTCCCAAATGAGTTCTGCTGAAGTGTGATTTATCCAGAGTGTTAAACAACTACCAGCAGCATGAAACCCTGTTACTGAAACTGTGTTACTGCACAAACTTAACTTTTCCCCAAATGTGATTTGCAGAGAGGATGCAGAGCTAAGAATCCTATGTCTCTGGCCATCTGTCCTATCGAGTCCCTGGAGAGGCGTGGGGGGAAAGTGTGAAAAGCCACAGGTGCCATGTATATTCAGCCATGATGTCACATATCTATCAAGGAGCCCGGCATTTGTTGAGGATAACTATTCAGCTCAGCATGCAGAAAAGGCTCATCAATCCTTCCGGCTCCAAACATTCCCTGAGCCTTCTTCTGTGCCGGGCACGGGACTGAGGGAACACCACAGAATGCCACTGCCAGCCTCTCCTCTGCACTAATAGGAGCTCTTGGCTGAAAGGGCAGTATAGAGGTCCACAGGCACTCGTGGCTGTCTGTATGACTTGCACAAGGCCCTTAACCAGAATCAGTTTCCTACCTACGGAGTAGAGATAACACATACCCCCATGCCTCATGTTGTTGAGTTAGGAAGTAAGTGGATATAAAAACAATAATAAGTATTCAGAGTCTTGCAAAACAAATACTATGATTACCACCAACACTGTGACCCTCTTGTGCCAAAATACTATAAACTGAAAATAATCAACCATCAATAAAGTCAAAGCCTTCACAGGGATTAGCAGAGCCTTGATTTTGGGAGCGGAGCATCTTCTGCCCTCTGCCTTTACTGCCATCTCAAGGCTTGGTCAGTCATTCAACAAAATTTTACCAAACTAGATGCCAAGGAACATGCTACACACTGGAGATAGTGATGAATAAGACCCAGCCCCAGACTTCCCCAAGTCCAGCCCAACTAGACAGAGTCACACAAACTATTTAAGTGGGATTATGTACAGAGAGCTCTTAAAGGCAGAGCAGATGACCACTGCCTGGAATGGGTTGAAGAGGTCTGTGATGATTTACAGAATTGGAGACTTACAAATTGAGCTCTGACGTAAGATTAGGATTTCAACATGCACTGAGAATGGAGGAGGGAAAATGCTATCTAAGCAGAGGCCAGAGCCCACTGGGAAAGAGGTGTGGATGGAGAAGTTGAATCCAAAATCTACCTAGACCTGACTCCCAGCATCTGGCTAGAGTCACAGAAAGAGTGTGTTACCTTCCCTTTATGTCAGTGACCACCCCTCCCTATTCCACACACACACACACACACACACACACACACACACCACCCAGGAAATCCTCTTTAAACTCAGAGGAAGCTGAATTTGCAGCCTCCAGTTCACTGAAAATAATTATTTTACTCCTGAACATCCCCCAAAATTGCATGTATGGCCAGTATTGTCTCCATTTTAAGTCTGTGTAGATAAAGAACAGGCGAAAAGTCCCATTATTAGAAGTTCTTTGGGAAGTGAGAATTTTCTCTCCTTCTTACCTGATAAAGAATAACGCACTCGCCCTAACCAGTTTGGCTCAGTGGATAGAGAGTCAGCCTGCGGTTTGAAGGTTCGATTCCGGTCAAGGGCATGTACCTTGGTTGCAGGCACATCCCCAGTGGGGAGTGTACATGAGGCAGCTGAATCGATGTTTCTCTCTCATCGATGTTTCTAACTCTCTATCCCTCTCCCTTCCGCTAAAAAAATCAATAAAATATATATTTTTTAAAAAAGAATAAGGCACTCTACATTGGGAACCTGGTACTGGCCCTTACCATTAGTCCTGTTACTGATAAAAAGTTCACAAAGTGTCTATGCATCCTTTCTACTGGGCGGGTATTATTATGCCCATTTTATAAATGTGGAAATAGACCCAATGATCTAAAAGAATTTGCATAAGATAACTCAGACTGTGAGAGAAACGAACCCAAGTCTGCTGACTCCAAAGCCTTTCCACTATGCCACACTGTCTCAGGCTATGTTTTCTCAAAAGTCATACTCATAATTCAAAATAGAGCCTGCTGTGCAATGAGACCAACTTCCCCTAACCCTTCTTTGTAGCCCTGGGCTCTTTTCTCTGCCAAAAAACAGGATAGCAACAAAGATCTCCAAGATCCCTTTCAACAATAAAATTTAATCTACTTAATATCTCGGAGCTTGAATGTGTGCCCAGTGGTGAACTATATGGTCATGTGAAGTTCGCTGTATAAACCTCAAATGGCAGCAAGGCATTGCCATTACCACCACTTTGCAGAGAAGCAGCAGGCAGAGTGACCATGTGGTGACAGTTGCACCAGGGAAGCAGCTCAGATCACACACTTTTCCTCTATACAAGGCACTGTTACTCAAAAGCACTGCAGCTTGAAAATTCTGAAGCCTGCAGACTCTCAGATCCCTCTGGAAGAGAGGATAGTCTCTGGATTCAAATGAAACACCTGGGGAGGCAGAAACATTCATTCAAAATCTGATCAGGAAGCTGGGCTCTTTTCACTGCACTGTTAACACCCAAAACAAGTACCACTCTGAGACGTAATCCTGCATTTGGCCTGTCCACTCCAAAACTCTCATAGCCTACATCCAACTTCCAAGAAATTAGACCCAACTCTAAAAAACAACACATGGATTCATCTAGATGCTCGGCCCCACCCCACCACTACAGAATCTGTTAGAACGACCAGATAGAGGTCAGAGCTCCTTCAGATCCCTTCCAGCTGTCCCCACCATCTTTGAAGTCCTCTCCACCCCTGCCTTTGTGCTAGCAGGGAACACAGGCACTTTCCTGGACATGCTGCCATCATTCTAATTTCTCTGTTTTTAATCTCTCTGAGCATGTTCATGCATGCGTCTTTAACATTTCTTTAGGAAAAAACCCAAAACTTTAATTATGCAGTTTCTGAAGGACAACTTTCTAAACCAAAAGTCTATTATAATGAAATCAAACATCACATTTAGTCTTCCTAAAAATATTACCCCAGCACAATGTCTTTTTGTTCCCACATGCCCATCACCCAAATGCACACACATATACTTTAAACTGTCATTTAGACACTGAAGTGTATAATTTAAATGTCTTTAATAGCATCTACTCAAAGGACATTTGCACATGATTCTTCACTTTACTTCAAAGCTATGATGAGAACTGCAGCTTTTACTAAATAGGAAAATATGTGGATGGCAAATGCTAACAAAATTCAGACAAGATTTTAAAATGCATTCAATTCACCCATTAACAATGGCATCTTTTTCAATTTTCAGCAAAAGTCCTTTATATCCATCTCTCAACCCAGTGCCTGGTATATATAAAGTATATACTAAATATCAGTTAAGTCAATGTTAATACATCTTTATCCTCTTAACACACAAGTCAGACATCTATAGTAATTTTGGTCATAATCTAAATCTATTTGACCTCAACACAAATGCCATTCGAGTCAATAGCAAATAACAAGCAGCTGCTTGCATTCAAAGTATACATACCTCTGTCATTTGACCTGTTTTGAAGTGTCTTCTTGTTTGGAAGACAAATGGTTAGCAGCTGCAAGTTCAATTACAAAGTGCTTGGTAGGAAGGCAGAGAAAGAACGGAGGAATCAATGTGTTGTTTCACATATTAAGCGTGGAATTTCTTTCCAACGAACATCTTTCATTTCCCCAGGGAAACCCAATGTAGGCATGCCCTTTGAACTTAGAAAAACACAGGGCTGTACTTTAGGAAGAACCTAGTTTGAAGGCCAGGCAAAGCTGTGAGAGCAGGAAATCACTCCTTTTGCATTATCTCCATTTTGTTAATTTTTCTTTAAGGGAGAGTGTGGAGCAATGGAAAAGCCACCAGTCCAAAGGCCCAGATTAATTAAATATATGACAATGAACAAGTTACTTCCTGCCTTTGTCCATAATTTTCTCCTTCACAAAATAAACAAAAATCAAATAAATTAATAAAAGGGTAAAAGTGTATAACCTCTAGACACTAACAGAATTTTCTGCAATGATGGAATGCTCTAATCTGTGCTCTCCAATACAGTAGCTACTAGCCACATGGGGTCACCTAGTGCAATTTAGGAACTGATTTTTAAACTTTAATTTTAATGAATTTAAACTTAAATAGCTACATATGGCTAGTGGCTACAGTTTTGGAGAGTGAAGCTCTAAAAAGACCTCTAACATTTTATGCAATCTTTGGAGGGTGTGTGGAAAAAGCGTGGGTGTTAACAGTAGGACAGACCCGGATTCTAAACTTAGTTCCACCACTTACTACTTGTATAACCTTGTACAAATACTTAATTTCATTTCCTTCTTTGTACAATAGAATAGTATGACCTTTCTTGCATAATTTTAGAGCAAATTCAAGATAATGATGCAAATGGACCAGATAAACACTAAATAAATAGTAGTTATTTTTCCAGTTATAATGTCCTTCAGGGATAAAAGTTTCATGTCTTCTGACTTCATCCTACTTTTGCTTCCTGAGCTAGGACCCATACTTAATTATTACCCTACATATTTTATTGATTTCAGAGAGGGAGGGAAAGGAAGAAAGGGATGAAAACATCAATGATGAAGAATCATCGATCGGCTGCCCCTGCACACCCCTGCCCCCCCAACTGGGGACCGAGCCAGCAACCCAAGGAATTGATCCGTGACTTCTGGTTCATGGGTCAATACTCAACCACTGAGCCCACTAGCCAGGCTTACCCTACATATTAAAGCAGTGGTCCTCAACCTTCCTAATGCCGTGACCCTTTAATACAGTTCCTCATGTTGTGGTAACTCCCAATCATAAAATTATTTTCGTTGCTGCTTCATAACTGTAATTTTGCTACTGTTATGAATCATAATGTAAATATCTGACATGCAGGATGTATTCAGGCGATCCCTGTGAAAGCGTTTTCGACCCCGACAGGTTGAGAACCGCTGTATTAAAGGCTGTGGCCCCACAGATGCAGCCCTTGTCTTTCAAGAATGCAATTCGCTCGGGAATTATTCCAGGTCCTCAACTATGGGCAAGCTGAGCCCTCTGTAACTCAAATCCTCTATGCCTCCGGAACTGCTGATTTCCGCTTATCCTGTGTCCCCTTCAGCTCACATCAGCATTAAGGAATTCACAAAACTCCCCCCTGTGATTGCATATCAAGCTGAAACTTTGTTCAATGTAACTAAAGCACCTGTTGCTGGTTTCCGGTACTTTCCTCACCAACTCTCCCCTTGACTTCCCCTAATAAATATTTTATGGCCTTTTTAAAATTTAGAAAAGCTTATGACTATATTTTTTTTTTTTTGCAATTGTTCGGTATACTCAGAAATAGAAATGCTGCAAACTACATTTATGTCTAATCCAGCATTAGTCTAGTTACCAAAATAAAACAAGGTAAAGGAGACTGTTTTAGAAAGAGTGTTCCAGTAAAATAGTAAAAGTGTACAAATCTCTATCTGAATTAATATAATGTGTTAAGGGCTTGTTCCAAATATCCCACTGGTCCCTCCTTTGGTAAATGGAACCTTCACATGGTTTAAATGACCAAGTTTACACAAATGAACACATATGACGAAGGAAAGCAGGATAAATTATCTATTATTAATAACTGTTAGAATGCTAAGCTGCTCTCTTATTCCCTCCCCCCTCCCCTCCATTCCTCAAACTGGAGGAGAGGGGATGGAGAAAAGGGATTAGGGGAGAGGTACGCTGAAATACAGTTGGATTTTAATCTGGATTTCAGTAAGCCATTGGACAAAGGTTTGCAGTCAGCTTGGTTCATGCTCACTTCTAAGGCCTCCCCCAATAAAGACATTCTTAAAGGATCAGTTACTGAAGGATGGTATGAAATCAAGTAAGACAAATAATTTTGACTCTGGACTTTCAAATATAATGAAGGTCTCATTTAATTATTTAAAACTAACCTGCATATAAATCAGTATTGAAGGAAACATAACCTGGATCCAGCAGACAAACCTGTGAATACAGTAATATGATTGGCTAGTCATGCCTTCTTACATCATCCAAAATTTCAAGGTTTAACCTGAATCTAGAACCCAAGTGTCTCATTCACTCAATTGTTCCACTTTGTCTAAAAGTTAATGCACTTAAGAGCATTCAAAAGATTCTGAACCTTTTCTGGTAACAGTTAAACTCAAAATAGGTCAATTCCAGAAAGGCATTCATTTTAAGGGATTTTTGTCTGTGGTTATTTTGAAAACCACTGCTTTTAAAACTCACATTATGAAGCTTAAAAATAGGCCCTCTTACTAAGGAACTTGGGCTAAAATACCCTTTCCTTCCTCCATTTCCTTATTTCCCTTTTCCCTCAAACACCTAGGAGAGTGGTAATATAGAGAGGTATCTTCTCCAGAGCTTCAGATTATTATTTGAAAAGAGGTTTTAAAAAACTTTTTTTGGCCCTGGCTGGTTTGGCTCACTGGATAGAGCGTCGGACTGTGGACTCAAGGGTCCCAGGTTGGATTCCCGTCAAGGGCATATACCTTGGTTGCAGGCACATCCTCGGTTGGGGGTGTGCAGGAGGCAGCTGATCAATGCTTCTCGCTCATCGATGTTTCTAACTCTCTATCCCTTTCCCTTCCTCTCTGTAAAAAATCAATAAAATATACTTTAAAAAAAAAACTTTTTTAGGACTTTGGACAAAGTTACCAAAATTCAGGGTTAAGTAAAAACTTGAAAATTTTTCAAACCAAATGACAACATGTAATATATACACCATAAGAAAACGAGTGGGAATGAAAACTCAGCCACCTCTTTCCACCCCAGCGGTGTGAACTGCCTGGAAGTTCCTTCCCCTCCGTGAGAAGGGTTTCCCTAGTCTCATAAACGAAGGCACTCAAAGGGCTAGAGAATCTACAAGGTCCATTCAGCCCTAACAGGCTCTACTTCTCTAAAGCTGGGCCACTGCTTCCTATTTTCATGGCTCTTTGGAAAGAGTAAAAAAGTCCCTGGGCCAGAAGGTTCTTGGGAAGCTTCATCATACTAGTGTTCCCTTGGGACATAAGAACAATGAGAGCAATGAAAGATGAGATGGCTATAAAATATAAAAGGTGTTGAGAGGGAAATTTTGTGTTTTGCAGATGACACTACTAAATCTAGAAATGCACATATATCCAAATCAAAATATTACTAGATATAATAAGCATATTTAACAAAACCACAAAACAACTCATACAAATCAAACCATAGTTAAGCTGGAAGTACAAATTTTAAAAGGTTCAATCACAACAGCATCAAAATGTTAAGTATCTGAAATATATTAACTCAGGACACAAGAGAATTATTCAGAAGAAACTATAACACCATCACAGGAAACATTAATAAACGAAAAGTATACTGTTAAAACTTAAAGTTTTCTTTAACCTTACCAAATTAAAAAAAGTACCAAAACTATAAGAGTGAGTTAAAAGTAAATTTTATAAATAGAACAAATTACCACAAAGACCAAATAAAGGTAAACTGAAAATCTAACAGATGGATAAATAAATCATATTTAATAAACTCCAATAAGATACTAGAATTCATTGTGGAGAAAAATTAACTTAGACCCCATACCTCACATCATATAAAGGAGAGAAAAAGCTGGAAGAAAATGAAGCCATATACTCCTGCTAGTTATGAAGAGATAACGGATGCCTAAAGAAAGAAAAGGAAGCTATACCATAAAAAAGGTATGCTTTTGAAGAGAAAAATAAATCATTTTTTTCTGAAGCAATACAACATAAAAGGAAAACATCACAACAGGGCAATGTAGTAAACACATAACTGATAAAAATTTAAAATACAAAGCACACTGATCTATTGCTTCAAAGTCAGAAGATAAGCAATTGTGTATGGGTTAATAAAAGACATGAACTAAGAAAAAATAAATAAAATACAAAACATATAAAAACCATTCAGACATATTTTTAAAAGTTTACACATGACTTTTCAAAATGCCCAGCTAACACCAAAAATCCGTCCCACCTACCTCTCCAGCTTCATCGCCTGTGACCTGCACTGATGCACCAGTCACACTAAACTACTTGCCGGCTCCTCCACCCATCCCAAGCTTTCCCACTTGCGTGAAGTGGCTCATCCTTCTCTCTCTTCGTGCTTCCCCCACCCCCATTCCCATGGAAATCCTAGCCATCCTTCAAGACCCAGCTCAAATGTCCTCTCCTTCAAGAAGGCTCTCCTAATCTCCTCCACTGGACGTGAGTCTTCCTCTTCTCAATGAGCTCCTACAGTACCTTCTTTGTGCCTCTTCTCTTAGGGCACCTTTCTTACTCTGCAGCCATTTGTTTCCTTCTTGTGCCCCTGGCAACCTCTTCCTCCTAGATGAGATTTTAAGATCTTTAGAGGCAAAGACAGCCTTACTCACCCACCTACAGTTTCCAGCATAGTGAATTACATTTAGTAATCAGTCAAAACATATGAAACTGAGTTGATGAAATAGAGAAAAATAATCCCATTTCAAAAATACAGTCTAGCTAACTATTAACGTAAAGCAGACTGACCTTTAAAGGAGCCCTTGTACTGCCTACTAAACTATCAAAAACCACTAAACTTAAAAAATACAACCAAACAAACAAAATAAAAACACTTCCTGAATCTTGACGAAACAGTTGAAATTAATTTTAAATTTTAGTTCTATCTTTTTTGGGGACATATTCTATTAATGTGTAACAACAGCGGTAACATGGTTCATTGCCTGATTCTGTTACGAAGTAATCTAAAGCAGAACAAAATAAACTGGTTCAGAACATTTAGAAGAATATCAATAAACAATATTGATACTGATAAAATCTGAAAGCCACCTGATTAACAAAGTGTCATTTGTGAAGCCAGACCCTATCAAATACTACTCTTTGGCCAAAAATAAACAAGTATGAGGACTATGTCCCCGTGAAAAAATGGAGTGGGGGGACTCATCAACTGATCACAACTATCTATGTATATAATGGAAAAACCAAGTTAAACTGGAAAACGTAATGTCTGTAGGTTCTTTCTTTAAAAGGTATTTATACACTCAAGTTTTTTGAAAGTTGAGCTTAAGCAGGTTCAAAGAAGGAGGGAAAAAGAGGCCACTCTATCCTTGTGCACTTTTTGTTCAACTCCCAAGTAACCTCTTCTTAAACTGACTCCCTTGCTGACGACATCAAAGCACCATGCCCCTGGGATCTACACCAAAGAAATTGGAAGCAGGATCAGCATTTTTAGCAGTCGGCCTTGCACCAGGATTCAGAGAACACCTGCTACTTTAAAACAAAACACCATTCATTGTGGGAGGTGTAAACTTTGCAAACAGGTTTGTGAGCCTCCAAACAGTCCCCTGGGCTCTCAGGCAACAGAACCAGGACACCGGACATAAAGTAAAACCGCAATCAAGTGTCAGTAAGAATCAAGAATGATTTTTCAAAACTGGCAGCTTCTGCAAGAAAACAACAGAAACAAAACCCTAAGTTTTCTTATTAGGCTCGCCTCCTCTTCCCAGCCTGTGGGTTCTCTGGATTTGTTTTCTCAACATGTCAGATTCACTATTGCTTGACCTGTGCTTCCTGTGGATATGCTGGGAATAGCTATCAATTCATATGGACTAAAGCTAGCAAGAAGTTTTGTGTTTGTTTGCTTAAACATTATTTTGGCTTTGTCCACTCAACCAAAATTTTAATTGGTATCAACAGTGTTTTAAGATTCAGGGGTCCAAAATGGTATGGTCCCTAATAATCAAGAAAGTGTTATGATTAAAAATGATATTGCATTGAATGTGATATTACACAAATAGTTCAAAAGGAGAGAAATGCGAGTTAACTTTAAAAAGGGCATAATGGCTGAGACACGGTGGCTCAAGTGGCTGAACATCAACCTATGGACTGGGAGGTTGCAGTTCGATCAGGGCACATGCCCAGGTTGTGGGCATGATCACCAGAAGAGGGCATGCTGGAGGCAGCCAATCAATGATTCTCTCTCATCATTGATATGTCCATCTCTCTCTCCCTCTCCTTTCTTCTTTGAAATCAATTTTTAAAAATTTTTTTTGTTAATAAGAATACAAAGAGGATAAGACTTAGGATGAATTTTGTTCTTTGGGTACTTTAAAAAAATATATTATGAATTTTTCTAAACATACAGAAAAATGGAAAGACAAAAACAGCAAAACTCATAAATTAACTAAACAATTGTGAACATTTGCCCCATTTGCTTTTTCCACTATGTGTCTATGTGTATTTTTTGCTGAAACCATTTCAAAATAAGTTTCATGCAGCATCTATGAATCACAACACTCTCCTACATAATCATACTACTATTATGTCTTATAAAAACACAATAACTCTCTATTCAAATTTCCCCAATTGACCCAAGAATGCATTTTATTGCTGTTTCATTTTTGACTCAGTACCCAATTGAGATTCATGCATTCCATTTAGTTGGCATGTTCCTTAGTCTCTTATTCCAGAATAGAACCACTACCCAGCCCCCACCCACCCCTTTTTCCCATGACATTGACTTTTTAAATAGACTGGATCAGTTGCTTGGAGAATGTTCCACATCCTGGATGTCTGATTGTTTCCTCTTGGTGTCATTTAACTTATTTCTCTGTCCCTGTATTTGCAGTAAATAGGAAGTCAAGGCTTGTTTAGATGCAGGACTGGGTTAGATTTTAAAGGATGGACAGCATATTAAGTGTTGAAATCTATATGATTTATCAACATTTGCAATTTGGTATTAAGAATAAAGGGTGCCTTGGCCAGAGTGGCTCAGTTGGCTGAGTATCATCCTGTGCATGGAAAGGTTGCTGATTCAATTCCTAGACAGGGCATATAGCTGGGTTGCAGGTTTAATTCCCGGTCGGGGAACATACAGAAGGCAACCAATCAATGTTTCTTACATTGATGTTTCTCTCTCTCTTCCTCTAAACATGTTCTCAGGAAGAATTAAAAATAAAATAAAGAGAACCAAGATGGCAGCATAGATAAAAACCTGTACTTGCAGCCTCCCATAACCATATCACAATTACAACTACAATACAGAACTATCATCCAGAACTACGGGAAAGCTGGCTGAGAGGAAGTACTACAACTAGAGAGGTAAAGAAGGAAGCGCACTGAGATTGGTAAGAGGTGCGGAGGCGAGGAACGAGCTGGCACCCGAGTGTGCCATTTTTTTAATCGGGAGGGAGATACAAGCTCCCACTTGCTCTGAACCCCAGTGCTGGGCGAGACTCTGGGGGACCCAGACACATACAGGGAGACACTGAACTGTCTGGCATCGGGGCAGGAACATGGGGCAGCTTACTTCCAGACAGAGGTGCTCACAATGGTCATTGTTCCTGTGCTGGGACCTCCCCAGTGCAGGGCTGACTAGCAGCCAATGCTGTTTGCTCCACCCTAGAGATTCCCTGAGACCCCGCCCCAATTTACAACCCCACCCGAGCTATGCACAGCAGCTTTTGCATATGAATGGCCTGTCCTTTCTCCACCTAAAACCTGACAAACAAATTGCAGTTGGGTCAGGGAGTCCCAAAGCTAGCACAAGAAGGTCCAAGGCCACACCAGCCAACAGCCTGTCTTGTGTCACAGCTGGGCTTCATCTGGGCACTTCCAAACCCCATACAAAGAGGAGGAATCTGCAGATCTCTCTGTAGCTCCTGCTAGGTGGCCCCAAGCAGTGGCTGACTTTGCACCTCCTTGGAGATCCAAGAGCCAGTTTACTCAGTGGTCAGTGTGAGACCACACCAGATTACAACTCTTCACACCCATAAGTGACACACTCAAGGGGCAGACTCAGTGAGCACCAAAGCCCCACTGAAGCAAGACCCCCCATACACAACTCCTTGCCATGGGCTAACTCATCTTTATGAATCAATTGCCATTTCTGTACCTGCTGCATCAAGAGCAGAGATGGTCTTCCCAAGGGCATGGGCTTCAGCTGGTCTTACTTTTTAGAAACTGTTCTCAAAAGACACCACCAGCATTACTTAATACAGCAACAAACTAGTAGAAACATCGAAGTTCAAAACTACAAAATCAGTTACAACCACATCAAAGGCTTCTAGTTATCATGGTGCACAACCCTGAAAAGATCGTGAGAGGCCTCTCTCCCCGCAAAAAGAACATTAGTCTATCTCAACCTTTCTGACCCTTCCTTAAAGGCCTCACACACCAACAGATATGTGTCCCTTACAAATGTGGCAGAACTGCTGATGCTATAAACTATGCTCTGAATGCAAAAATTATGTAAGTCCGAGTGATTCAGGGTTACCTTGAAACAGTTCCAAATCCAAAATCTGTGGATGCCATGAAAGCCAAGCATCTATATCCTTCAAAGCACTTCGTGTATTTAATCTTCACAACACTCCCTCAAGGTAGGAGTATTTAATCAACAGGTACCTACTGAGTCCTTCTTAGGGGCCAGATACTGTTCTACACACTGAGCACAACACAAAGCCAAGCCCCACCCTCATGAAGCTTGTATTTTAGGGTGAGGGTACAAATACTTGTACACAATGCATTATTAGTGGTAAGCGCTATGAAGAAAAATACAGCAAAACAAAGTAAAAAAATGGCAAGAAGTGTTATATTAGAGTGATCAGGATGTCCTTTGTGTGGAGACATTTGAGCAGAGGTCTGAAGGAAGTGAGGACGCAAGTCATGTGGGTATCGGGGAGAGAGCATTCCAAGCAGAGGGAAAGGCCAGTGCAAAGGCTCTGAGGTGGGAATGGACCCAGCCTTGTGTGGAACAGCAAGAGAACAGTGTGGCTAGGTAGAGGGCAGGAGTGAAAGGGGACAGTGGAAGAAAACAAAGGACCTGATTAGGGAGGGCCTTGTAAACCACTGAGGTAAAGATCTGGTAAACAATTATTACCTCCACTTCACAGACAAGGGAACTAAAAGTCAGAAGGTATAAAGGACTTGCCTAAGGTTTAAAAAAAAAAAAAGTGAGGTTTTAACAAGTATCCTGTGCTACCACTGAGATTTCTCAGACCTCAAGCTTCCCCTGTGGAGACTAAAGGTGTTCTTTAAAAAACAAAGACAGAATAAGTGCCTCATCTTGGAAGGAGAGGCAAGGTACCTTAAGACCCAGCAATCCCATTTCTGAATACTAGTACATTCCGCAGGGAACTCTCACAAGGATTCAAAAGAAGCTACGGTACAAAGACAGTCTTGGTCGAACTAACTATTTGAGGCAGCAAGGGAACAGAAACAACAAAGTGGTCAAATTCTAGAGGAGTAAGTAAAATGCGTTACATGCACATGATTAACTGCTCTGCAAATGAGAGAATTAATGAACCAGATACACATAAAGCATCATGAACAGAGCTCAGAAACATGCTGTCTGGTTTTTTAAATAAGAAGATAAGCCCCTGCTTGCATTCTGGTCAAAGGTTGCAGATTTGATTCCCGACCCGGCTCAGGGCACATGCTGGAAGCAACCAATCGGTGAGTCTCTCTCGCATCGATGTTTCTCTGGCTCTCTCTCTCCCCCTCCCTTCCACTCTCTCTAAAAACCAATGGAAAAATATTCTCCAGGTAGGACTAAAATAAATAAATAAAAATAAGGCACTCAAAAATCTGGTCTGTACACATATTCTGTTCTCCTCCAAGAAGGTCCCCACTGAAGATCGCTGTGGCCATGTGATATGCTTTGACCAATGAAATGGTGGCGAAAGTGATATGTATCAGTTGTGGGCAGAAACTTAAAAGCCAAAATGTGGTTCACAAGATTCCCTTCTCACATATGCTTATCAGTCTAGTCCCTGAAGAAATCTGATCAACAGAGCTTCCCACTGACCTGCAAGTGTGTTAAATTAGTTAAGACTTTTGTGGTGTTACCTCAACATAACCTAGTCTATCCCGACTAATGCAGAGTTACAGTACAATAAAAATGAATATGTTTAAAGTGTACAATATAATGATATATGCATATACAGTGAAACGATTACCACAGTCAGGTTAATTAACATATCCAGCCCTAGCAGGTTTGACTCAGTGGATAGAGTGTCGGCCTGCGGACTGAAAGGTCCCAGGTTTGATTCTGGTCAAGGGCATATACCTGGGTTGTGAGCACATCCCTAGTAGGAGGTGTGCAGGAGGTGGCTGATCGATGTTTCTCTCTCATCAATGTTTCTAACTCTCTATCCCTCTCCCTTCCTCTCTGTAAAAAATCAATAAT
>PVJC01037522.1:0-17115 GCA_004026665.1 Murina feae | reverse complement strand
TACCCCCACCACCACACAGACCATGTATTTGTAAGGCAACCAGGGAACTAAAGGAAGCAAAAACTAAACGCCATGCATTATCCTTTACACAGAACATCTCATAGAGAGGAAAACAGCTTATTGGTTTGTTCTTGAAGTTTTAACCTAGAAAACCATTTTATATCATTAAGAATTCAACACTCACTCTGCTTTGCTAGTCCGAATCCAGAGAGCAGTCAGCACATGTATGACTGTGGGGGTATTTTTGTGGGGCTGTTCTCTCTGAAGTCACTTCCCAATGCCAGACTATGTTCTCTCCATTGTCTGCCTAGTCTTCTGTACTAAACTCACGGAAAGGTGAAAGAGGGTGGTGTACCCTGGCTAAATAGCCATCTCAGATGAAGATGAAAGGAAATTGAATTTATTTAAGGAGAAAGGGGATGAGAAATGGGGATATACAAAGGGAAGGGCTACACAGAGAAAAGTGCATAATGAGGATAGGAAAAATCTAATTGAGAAGGCAACTTGGATGGATCATGAGAATGATAGTAATTTCAGAAGCAGCACTTATCAACAGCCACGGAGAGATGGGTTCTGGAACAGCCCATCTTCCCCTTAGCTCACACATGAGCGTTCATACATTAGAAAGGGACATAAAAGGAGGGAAAACTGAGTCAAGATGCAGGTAATTTGATAGGTGTGATGCTAGAAGAAAGAAAGGCAATTTTCTAACAGCTTCTATTTTCTGTGAAATCAGAAGAAAGGTTGTCAGTTAAAATTAAAGAGAAGGAGTGTTGGAAATACAAGATTACTTCAAGGAATAAAGCAAACTGTAAGAAAGAAACAGTCAAAAAAAGAAAGCAATAATAAAGTCAACAGACATATTTGTTTATTTTATTTTATTTTAATATATTTTATTGATTTTTCACAGAGAGGAAGGGAGAGGGACAGAGAGTTAGAAACATCGATGAGAGAGAAACATCCATCGGCTGCCTCCTGCACACCTCCCACTGGGGATGTGCCCGCAACCCAGGTACATGCCCTTGACCAGAATCGAACCTGGGGCCTTTCAGTCTGCAGGCCGATGCTCTATCCACGGAGGGAAACCGGTTAGAGCTATTTGTTTATTTTTTAACTAGAGGTCCAGTGCACGAAAATCCGTGCACTTGGTGAGCAGGGCGTTGGGGGGGGGGGAGTGGGGGAGTGGTCCCCTCAGCCTGGCCTGCCCCCTCTCATAGTCTGGGAGCCCTTGGGGGATGACCAACTGCCAGTTTAGGCCCACTCCCCAAGGGAGCTGGACGTCCCTAGCAGGACATCCTTAGGCTGAGCAGCACTCCCCCTGTGGGAGTGCACTGACCACCAGGGGCAGCTCCTGCATTGAGCGTCTGCCCCCTGATGGTCAGTGTGTGTCATAGTGACCAGTCATTCCCAGTCGTTCTGCTGTTAGGGTCAATTTGCATTTTACCCTTTTATTATACAGGATTTTCATCTGAGAATATGTTCATTGATTTTCAGAGAGAGGGGAGTGGGTGCAGGGAGAGAAGGAGAGAGAAAGAGGAGAGAGAGAGAGAGAAAGAAACTAATGTGAGACAGAAACACCCATCCGCTGCCTCCCACACATGGCCAGACCTGGGATTAAATCCAGGTATGTGCCCTGACAGGGAATTGAACCCGCCACCTTCTAGTGCACCACATGATGCTCCAACCAACTGAGCCACACTGGCCAGGGTACAACAAATACATTTATAAATGAAGTTTCTTTAATTTTAAAAGAAAATAAAACTAATTAATTATGATTATCAAAGGCCCCTGGGTAGGAGAGAGGCACACAGGCCAAAACTCTATACAAATTTAAAATTTGGGCGTTTACATCTGTAGGAATAGAGGAGTTACTTTTCACTCACTTCCTTGCTGGTCTATTAAGTGCTTCTGCCTCTTAAGATGCTTTAAACACTAAATTCAGTAATAATATAGCCCAAATATATGGTAGAAGTTGAATTGAATTGCTCAAGCTTCATACTATATATATTCTTTAATATAACATTTCATGCCAGTAAATGCATCATGCGTAAATTAAATGCTACACTGTCTATGGCTTAGCAGTATTGGTCTTAGTCTCAGATGGGCAGTTAAAACACACCTCTCTTAAGACCTATTTTCTTCACCCAAACATGCTTATATACCATCTGGCATTTTGTTTTTGTGTCCATGTAAATTTATGTGAGAACATATCTACTGTCCCAGTAGGTACTAATAGCTAAGTACCTATTAATCTATTTTTATAGAAAACCATTAATTAGTCACACAGTACTTGCATTCCTAAGGACAAATACATTTAATTAAATAATACTGAGATGCACAAAAAAGAAAAAGATGAGCCAACAATGGGATTGTACTAAGATGCATCTCACCCATCAACTTCTTCCTAGAATGTGAAGATGGAACAAAGTGCCCTATTACTCTGTTTCAGAAACCAAATCAGCTTAGACCCAGACTCAGGGATGGTCCAGAGCTTGTGCCGATAGCCAAACATGACTACTGAAATCTGACTTTATATAAAGTTTGTTTGTTTGTTTGTTTGTGGGGTTTTTTAGTAAAAACACTATTATTCAGTTGCACTAGCCACATATCTGGTACTTAACTAACCAGCCACCTGTGACTAGTAGCACCATCATGGACAGCACAAATATGGAACATTTCACCATGATTGAATATTTTGTTGGACAGTGTTGTTCCAGACCATGGAACACCCTGCGATTTATCCTCTCAAGATTGTTTCTGGCCCAAGGGAAGAATAAGGGCACGAATTTCTGACACAACCTCAGAACCACCTTGGACTTCAAACTGACCCCAAAGTGGAGCACTGACCTTTCCCAATCTGGACCTGACTCCATATAGACCCACATCAATCAACAGAGTTTAGGAGGAGGATAAAGCAATGCTTATACCTCAAATAACATAATAAGGCCTAGAAAGGTCTTTATAAGACTATAAAGTGCTTTGCAAAACTAAAATATTCCTTCTGTTGTGCTGAGCAACTGCCTTTACTTTGTTGTGGGGATCCCTAGATTATTACATTCGGTATTTGACTCTACAGCTTGAGACAAATGCAGAAAATCTGGAGGCAGTTCAGAGGAGACCCACAAAGATGATTAAAGGTTTGGAAAACAAAATATTGTGGTTGAAGATGAAAGTCACTCATCTGGGGAGAACATTTTACAATTATCTTCAAGCATAAGAATTTATATTACACAGAGAATTATATCTGGTTACATTAAGAGATACTGGGGACAGAATCGAAGGATTAGATAAAATTAACAGCACAAAGGGAAATTTTCTAACAATGGTGATAGGCTATTAAGGAGGTATTAGAAAGCAGAAAAGTTTCTATGATCAATGTTTTCCGGTCACTGACTTTTTCTTAGGAAAGCAGTCAGATATAGTTCATTATCTCTTATGGTGTACCATGTGCAAATCTGGTCCCAGTTGGTTGGCCCAGAGACTGGTTCTGGCTCATTTTAAGCCACCAGAAGCCAGACTAGTGGCTACTGTGAGGTCCCATGCAACTTTACACTAGCAGTGAAAAAGAGTTAGGGACATTGCTTTCCCAGAACCCACTTCTCCTTTTCTTATAACACAGCTCATTCTTTTTCTTGTAGAATCATCCCTGACCCAACCCTATAAGCCAGGTCTGGTTAGCAGAGCATTAATTCCCTTTGGCCACCATGATTGGTTCATAAATAACAAGTAACCCAAGTATTAAGGGAACACAGTCTCAGGATTTTTTTTTTCTTCAAACTGTTGGGAGAGAGGATTGCTCTTGTTTGTTATAGTGATCTGAAGTGGGTCACCACTGAGTGGAATAGATCAGTAGGGTTTTTTTTATTTGTTTGTTTGTTTGTTGTTGTTGTTTTGGAGAGGTTGGTTGTTTTTTTATCAACAACCTTGTTTGCATATATCCATGGCCCATGGACACAGACAGTGGGGCAGTGAGGGCTTGGGGTGGGGGTTAGGGGCAGGCTAGAGGGTGTAAATGGGGGCCAGGGGGAAGTGGACATAGGTAATACTTTTGACAATCAAGATTAAAAATAAAAATAAAATGTAATTAGAGAGAGAGGACTAAAATAAAAACAAACAATTCTACAATTTCTTTTTCTTTTCTTTTTTTTCAATAATTCTTTGTTGTTGGAAGGAGAGGTGGCCCACTCTTTAGTCCACAGACTTTCAATCCATCTCTCTTTGCCAACACACTTTCCCACCTTCAGTGGCCTTTGGCCCTGTGGCAGTGCTTTGGGACAAGTGTGCCCTCTCCTCCCCTAAACAGTTTCCTCTGCCCTTAATTCAGTTACCACTGCACCATGCTTTCCCTCTGCTAAACCTCTACCAACATTTCCCTGCCACTGATGCCTCTGTCCTGCCCTTTTTTTTTCCTTTGAGTATTCTTTTCTCCCCTTTACCATCAATTTAATGTGATCTTAAGAGGGAGATAAATGTGCCTGGTCAATCTATCATCTTTAAACTATGTTTACAGTGAGGAATAAACCAAAATACCTAAGAAGAGGTGCCCATGTTGAGGAGAAAGAAAGAATTAAAGCAAGACTTAATGCCTGCTAGCTGTTGTCATGAACCAGATGGCAAGGGCTGGGATGCTCTTACGCAGGTGGCTCTGAAATCCCATCTGTATTTGCATGTAACGGTAACAGCTAATGCTTCAGGGCAGTTGGAAATCGAATCCTGATGGGTCCTGGCAGAGACCGGTCTATAGATGTTTGTAACTGCAGTTTTCCTCTGGCTCAGAGAGATAATGTATGTTAATTTGGTTGTTTTGGGTTTTCTCTACTTTAGGATTGATTTCAGATATTTTCTCTTAGGCATTTTTTGTTCATTTAACAAATATTTAATAACTAATTAGTAGGCTCAATGTATTATGTTATGTCCTAAAATGCAAAGATGAAAACTCGGGTCTTACTTCAAAAGTGTTTAATCTTATTTGTAGCTCAGATCTGGAAACAGCCCAAGTGCCCATCAGTAGATGAGTGCCTAAAAAGCTGTGGTACATTTATACCATGGGATACTATGAAGCAGTAAAAAGAAGGATCTCTTACCCTTTGAGACAGCATGGAGGGACCTGAAGAGAATTATGCTAAGTGAAATAAGCCAGTCAGAGAAAGACAAATACCACATGATCGCCCTTATATGTGGAACCTAATGAACAAAGATAAACTGGTGAACAAAATAGATTCAGAGGCATTGAAGCATAGAACGGACCTTGGAATCTCAGAGGGAAGGCAGAGGAGAATGGATGGGAGGCAAGAAATCAACCAAAGATCTTGTATGCATATATGCATAACCCATGAACACAGACAATAGGATGGTGAAGGCCTGGGGCAGGGGGAGGCTAGGGGGGGTTCAAAAAGGGTCATATGTAATACTTTCAACAATAAAGATTTAATTTAATAAAGTTTTTAATCTTTAGAAAGAAGCAATCTATATATTTAAAAGTACAAGAAGACAAGTATTTTGAGAAGAGAAGGTCAGGGAAGGAGATGGAGATGAGGTGGGACAGTGGTTACAGGCCGCAAGAGGAAATGTTTGGAATAGTAGGTGTTTTGGTGCCAAATTGGAACACTGATGTTCCCAGATGTCTCTCTGAAATCCCATGCGAGTAGCAGGATTGACATTGGAGAGACTTATCCAGCTCTGAGGGTGGCGAAATTTGTCTGGTAAAGGTACTATTGCTAAAACACACAATTTAACTCTATTCTTGAACTATAATCTATAATCTTTTATGGCCTTTAGTTTTCTCATTTAAAATTTCTAAGGTTGTTTCCAGTTCTAAAATTTTAGCATTCGAACCCAAGTTCTGGCTTCTGGACAATCTTTCCATAGTCTTTCTATTTATACCACATTCTGTCCCCACACCATTGAATTATTTTACTTCAACAATGATTTAGAACTCTACATTACTTATTTCAGTCTCAACCCTAAACATACTAGTATTTCTTCCTCCCAATTTATTTTCAAGGTTGAAGTTAAGGTCAAGTGAAACCTAACAACACATGAACTAGAAATGAAAAAGAAAGGTATGATTTATTTTTTATGTATGTAGAAGTCATTATTTGTAGCACTTAGAAACATATTAAGTGCTTCCAAGTCCATGAGTGAAGTGAAATTATATTTTTATAAGAAGATCCTGAAATGGGATTTTTTTGCCTAAATGAATCATTTATCCATTACTGTAATAATGGCCCTCCCAAACTGAGAAAGCCCAGGTTTTTTGATATTATAATGTACTGCAGAATCATCTCTATTATATAATTTGGACAACAAACTCTAATTTTGTTTTCCTTCATAATTAAAAAGAATGTGTTAAAATTTATGACTTTTTGAAATGGCCAGGAATTCTTCATTTTTGTTCTTCAAATATTAGAATTATTCAACTTATACCCAAAGAAACTTTGATTATAATAATAAAAAATTTATTGAAATAAATAGTGTTGTAAGCAGTGCTTTCCATCTTTTTCACATTAGGACACACATGAAAAATGATAATATTTTCATGGCATGCAGGGGTAAGCTGTCAGGGCCACGCACTGTCAATCAGAGGCAACAAACTCAACCATAGAAAGAGTCCTACAGGCTGATGGGGCCAGTATTTCATCACTTGGTTCAGCACTAAGGCACCCCAGCAGAGATACTGCGGCATGGAGCTTGGTACACAGTTGCCTAAAATTCTTCCAAATCAGCACACCTTTATGTCACCCACACTCAAAATATCTGCATTTTGCTCAAGGTGGAATAAGCATATGTGATTTCATTTTGACATTGGTTTAATAATTTAGAAAAATTAAAGAAACTATTTTCCATAGTGGCTGCACCAATCTGCATTCCCACCAGCAGTGAACTAGTTCTCTTTTCTCCAGCACTTGTTGATTTTTATGACAGCCATTCTGACAGATGTGAGGTGATATCTCATTGTGGTTTTAATTTGCATTTCCCTAATGATTAGTGACTTTGACCATTTTTTTCATAAGTCTCTTGGCCATTTGTGTGTCCTCTTTGGAGAAATGTCTATTCAGGTCTTTTGCCCATTTTTTAATTGGATTGTTTGTCTTCCTTTTATTGAGTTGTATGAGTACTGTATATTTTTTGGATATTAACCCCTTATTAGATGTATCACTGGAAAATATGTTTTCTCATTCAGTGAGTTCACTTTTCAATTTGACGGTGGTTTCTTTTGCTGTGAAGAAGCTTTTTATTTTGATGTAGTCCCATTTGTTTATTTTCTCCTTAGTTTCCTTTGCCCTAGGAGATGTATCCATCAACATATTGCTACATGAGATTTATGAGATTTTACTGCCTATATTCTCCTCTAAGATTTTTATGGTATCATGCCTTACATTTAAGTCTTTTATCCACCTTGAGTTTATTCTGTGTGTGGTGTAGGTTGGTGGTCCAATTGCATCTTTTTACATGTTGTCTGTTCAGTTTTCCCAGAACCATTTGTTGAAGAGACTATCTTTACTCCATTGTATGTTCTTATCTCCTCTGTCAAATATTAATTGACCATAATGGTGTGGGTCAATTTCTGGGGTCGCTATTCTTATCCATTGGTCTATGTGCCTGTTCTCATGCCAGTATAAGCTGTTTTGGTTATAATGGCTTTGTAGGGTTACAGAAAACCGGAGAAGAACCAAGCAATGCTTAGAGAGATGGAGTTACCTTTATTATTACACGAGGGCTCAAAGGAAAATGTCTCTCAAATTCTGGGAGAAATCACACAGGAAGTTTCCTGTATTTATAAGATTCCACCTTCTTTGTCTCCTAAATATGGTTTTTTTATGGTTCCCTTTGCAAGTTCTTATGGGCTGGAGCTTTGAGACTTCAACCAAAGGCTTGGCCTGACGCCAGCACTGATAACTTCATCTGAAGAAGGTTTAATGGCCTCTCTGAAATGGGAGTAGTCTTATTTTCCTTATTATTTATCCAACAGTAGCAGGGTTAAAATTTCAAACAGCAGTTTTTATATATGATGGATGCTTAAGTAGTATAGTTTGATATCCATATTGTTATCCTTCCTATTTCATTCTTCTTTCTTAAGATTGCTGCAGCTATGCAGGATCTTTTATGGTTCCATATAAATTTTTGGAGTATTTCTTCCATTTGGCTCAGCGATCCCACTTCTGGGAATATATCCTAAAACCCTCAAAACACCAATCAGAAAGAATGTATGCACCCCTATGTTCACAGCAGCATTATTTACAATAGCTAGGATTTGGAAACAACCCAAGTGCCCATCCATAGGTGAATGGCTAAAAAAGCTGTGGGACATTTACACTATGGAACACTATGCAGCTGTAAAAAAAGAGGGATCTCTTACCCTTTGGGACAGTATGGATGAACCTCGAAAATATTATGCTAAGTGAAATAAGCCAAACTGAGAGAGACAAGTATCACAATATCTCACTTATTTGTGGATTCTAATGAACAAAAGGAATTGACCAACAAAATAAGACCCAAAGCAAGGAGGCATGGAAAAACTGACACACCTCCATGTGGGGTTGGGGGACAAGAGCACTTATACACTTACATGCATAGTCCATGGACATGGCCAATTCGGTGGTCAAGACTTGGGGGGGGGTGGGGAAGAGGGAGGTGGGATGAAAGGGAGAAAATGGGAGATACCTGTAATACTGTCAACAATAATATATATATATTTTAAAAATTTAAAGAAAATAACAGATGAAAACCAAATTTTACTGTTTTACAGTAGAGGAAGATTACTGCACTATTCATAATAATTTTAGAAGTAGACCTGCTATAAGGGATCAGCAATAAAAGTGTTGACCTTCATAACTGGGACTTAATCAACCACCAGAAGTACATATGAATTCTCTTGTGTTCTCATCCAGGTGACTTGAGTTGCATATCTAATTAAAAGCCAAGCAAAGCACTGGAAGATCTAGACAGTTTCTCTGTTATTATTTAAGAGATTAGCAAAACCCCTTACATTTTTTCTTCATTATCTCCTACTGCCTGAGGCTTGTAGGAGCATTAATGCTATAATGAGCATTAAATTAGATGCTAGCTTGTGATTGCTCTTGCACAGTACGTCACAAAATCACTTCCATTTTATAGAACGAGAGAAGGAGAAATAAAGGGAGAGTGAGGGAGGAGAGTCTCAGCAGTGAAAGAATAGCATCTTTTTTCTTTTTCAAAATTTAATTTTGTAATAAAAAAGAAATATATATTCATTAAGAAATCTTTAGATGATAAATAAAGCAAGGTCTATAATAACTTTCTCAGGCTCAAAGAATTCAAAGAATTTTTTTTCTTATAAACAAAAAACAGATTAAAAATTCTAACAGACTGTATTGATGTCTAGAATGTGTCAAGTTCTGGGTACCAGGCTCTGGCCAAGCACTTTCCCAATTTATCTAATCCTTAGAACACCCTGTGAGGTAGGCATGTTGTCTCCACCATATAAATGAGAAAATGGAAACCAAACAAAACTAATTGGCCAGTCTGAGGCCATTTATAGAGCCAGAAAAGACAGAGCCTGATTAAGAAGCCGGACTGTGCAATCACGTGCCTTCAGTCTTGACTGCATTGCTGTAGGCGCAACCATTTCAAGAAATACACTGTAGGAAAGCTAAGCCATCCCACATGACTAACTTTGCATGATATTAACCCGATGCTGGGGGCTCCCAAACTTTGTCCCACATTGAAATCCCCTGGGGGGGCTTTTAAGAGTCCCAACACCCAGGCCTCATCTCATGCTAATTAAATCACAATGTTGGGGTGGTGGGAGTAACCGAGTTTTGGGATTTTTAAAAATCTGCAGGTAATTCCAAATGTAGGAAGATTTGGGAACTGCTGACCAATGCTCATTTAGCAGGTCTCTGTCCTGTGGGGACTCTGACCAGAGCCCTCCGGATGTTGAAGGCCCATTCGCCGCTTGCGTGTGCAAAGGCAATGACACAGCAGTTTTACTGTGCGCACTGCGCAGGTGCACTTTTGTCTTAGGTGACACTGATGTCACTGTTTGGCAAGAAGCCTCTTTTGTCTGAGTTAGTGTAAAAACGTGCTGCTGAACAGCCGGTTGCTGCTGCTCTGGAGGGCTTCTGTGTTTGCAATGACTGCTTGATCTTCCTGCGGCCGCTTCTATCTTCTTCCAATGCCCAGCCTCTTCAGAGGTCCCATGACCAGCAGAGGGGCTCAGACCCAGCAAGTCCTAAATTTCATGTAGGTAAATCCATCGTGCAGAAGGTTCTAGAGCTAGACAGTTAGCTATAGGCCAAGACTATTTCCTGTCTATGGAAATCCTCTACCCTCCCACACCCACCCTCCAAAACTACCACATACGCATTATTTTATTTTATTTTATTTTATTTTATTTTATTTTATTTTATTTTATTTTATTACTAGGGGCCCAGTGCACAAAATTTGTGCACTCGGGAGGTCCCTCAGCCTGACCTGTGCCCTCTCACAGTCTGGAACCCCTCTGGGGATGTCCACCTGCTGGTGTGCTTGGTCAGCCTGGGTGAGGGGCTGATGGCTGTTTGCAGGCTGGTCAAGCCCTCCAGTGTGGACCCTCACCCCATTGGGGTGTGGCCAGCCTGCGTGAGGGGCTGAGGGCTGTTTTCAGGCTTTCAGGCTGCCCACAGCTCCCATTGACCCAATGTGCCAGCAAGGCTGGCTGGAAGCAGGTTTCTGGGGTTTATTTATCTTCTATAATTGACACACTGCTCCTTTAAGCCGAGACCTAGGCAGGTAAGAAAGCCTCCTGTCTGCTTCAGCTCATGGCTTCTATAATTGAGATAATGTTGCAAATATGTTGTTGCCTGGAGCCGGGAGAAGCCCAGCCCACAAACAGTTTTACTCCTGCTGCAACGGAAGCTGCCAGTTTACTCTAGCAGCTATGTGACTGCCAGCCTCCATCTTGGCTGGGTTAATTTGCATACAGTCGCTCTGATTGGTTGGTGGGCGTGGCTTAGGCATCCTGAAGAAAAGGTCAATTTCAATATTATGCTTTTATTAGATTAGATTATTTTTAAAAAATATATTTTACTGATTTTTTACAGAGAAGAAGGGAGAGGGATAGAGAGTTAGAAACGTTGATAAGAGAGAAACATTGATCAGCTGCCTCCTGCACGCCCCCTACTGGGGATGTGCCCACAGCCAAGGTACATGCCCTTGACCGTAATCCAACCTGGAACCCTTGAGTCTGCAGGCCGACGCTCTATCCACTGAGCTGAACTGGTCAGGGCTATGCATTATTTTAAAAATGGGCTGCCCACAGGTGAACTGGATAAAGGCAGCAAGGATTTGTATGCGATAGGAAAATATTGGCTGACTGCACAGAAAAGCAAGAGGAAAATTTGGCAGTTGGTAGTTACTTTGATACTGCTAGACAGCTGAACAGAAAATTAGTCCAAACAATCCACTTTGGGGTGTAATTATCCCATTTGGCTATACAAATTAGTCACTGAATTCTCTCTCCACTTGTTCCATATTATAAATGGAAATGCTTGTTTTAAAGGCTTCTCTTTTTTCTGTCTTTTGTAGAAGATAAAAATTGAAGAAGATCTTACATATACTCCAAGCCAACACCTTTATTTTTCAGCTGAGAGAAACGAAGGCCCGGATTGGTTCCTCATTCTTCGACAGAGTCGCTGGGCCCTAAGGCCTCCTGCCACAGCCCGTTATCACCTGGAAATCACCTGGGGTTGGCACAGTGCCAAGAAGCGAGTGTCAGGAGACTTGGCCGTGGCAGTCTGTCTAGAGAGGGTCCAGCGATTCTAGCACCCACCATGCTTTGCTCCTCTGGGCAGGTGACGCGTTCTGCTTGGAATGAACTGAATCTAGAGAAATATCTTTACATTTTATTTATGTATTTATTTAAAATTTATATTATTGATTTCAGAGAGGAAGGAAAAGGGAGAAAGAGACTGAAATCAATGATGAGAGAGGGAATCATTAACCAGCTGCCTCCTGCACGCCCCACACTGGAGATGGAGCCTGCAATCTGGGCATGTGCCCAGACCGGGAATTGAACCATGACCTCTTGGTTCATAGTCAACACTCAACCACTGAGCCACACCAGCTGGGCTAAGTTTTAAAAAAGGTTGTCTACCAGAATGCTCACAAGATTGGCCGTGCTACAGATATTTGACTTTTCTTTGGTAACATAGCAACTTTGCTAGCCTAGGGCTTTGAGGGAATGTGATGGAGTCTGAAGCCCTTGCTCTGTGACCCCCGTCCCAGAGGTGTTAGGAGGGTGGGCACTTCCATGGTCTCAATCCCTACAGATGTAGGGCGCTACCGGAGCTTGGATGGTGTGGGTCTTCAGAGCTGTGGAGGTCCCTGACCCTGGTTGGCTCTGCCTCCCTCAGGGAACAGGAAAGGGCGGAGCAAGGCCAGGAAGAGGAAGTGGGGCCTTTGATCCTCCCACAGGATTGTATTGTAGCACATCATTACCTACACCCAAACTGGACTCCTCACTTTAATGACATAACTTAAGAAAACGCACCTACATTTATTCTGTGAAAAATAACATAAACCAAGCCACTTCAAAATAGAGTCAGAGCAGCCATCCCAGGGGAGGTGCCTTGCGCATCTTACTCCCCAGACCTTTGGAATGTCTGAAATGAGCAAAGTCTCCCCTGGATTACGCCAAGCCAACATCGCATACCAAACAACTGTTTGTAAAACATCCTGACCATAAGGCTTGAAAATTAAAGACATCCTTTAAAAGCAGGACCATCCTGGGGAGCTAAAGGATTACGTAGCTTCTTTTCACCCGTGGAAATTCCTTCCTTAGTTTACTAGCACCAATAGAAACTCCTTCTTTCCATTTATGTCATTACTTCCCTTCCCCTTTATCATAAACACCCCTGGCCTTCACCTCATAGTCAGAATTCTTTGATTCCTGGCTTCTTTGATCTCAAATAAATGCTGCTTCCTTGGACTTATTTCATTACAACATTAAAGATGCTTCATTTACTCCCCTGATAAATATTGTACAATAAGGCTACACCATTAAATAGACTATGATTGCATTAATAGAATTGCATTAAATAATATCATAGTCAGCATTTTTGGAAGTCAAATTACAAGATTTGTTTGTATTGAACTTATGAACAAAACTGGCCTCATGTAATGTCAATTAACATGGCTTTTCCAAAATGTATCTGAGTATAATTGGTTTACTTCTGTACATTTTGTTTTGGCTTTGCTCAAAGGCACTATATAGGAGGCTGGAATGAGGTAAATTCTCTTTTCTTTGTCTGTATTTAAGCATTTATAAAAATATATATTTAAACTTTCCTCTCCTTTTAATTCCCATAACCCATCCCTGTATCCCACAAATGGATGGCTTATCCCCCTCCAGCTGAAAAACTCCCTTAATCTCATATTCTGCATTCCTACTGCTCTAGACCAAAGCCCATCAACCCCAAAATCTTCTGAAGTTTTATATCCATTCATCCCAAGCCCACTTCTCCCCACACCAAAACCTTCTGTTACTTTATTTGGCTTCAGTGCAATTGTAACGGGACGGAAAACTTGCTATTAAACAAAGGTGACTCAAGCTTGCTTCGGTAACACGGGGTAGCTGCGTAAATTATGGCTGTTTTGTTCTAGCTCCATCAGGAAGACACAGAAATATGGAGGAGGGTGCTTTCCTTCCCAAGGCACGTAAGACAGCGGCCCAAACGAGTGACTTGGATTAAAGGCAAGGGCAGCCCAGAATGGCAAGAGGATTTACGAATAACTGAATGACTTGATTGTGAAAGCATGCTTTCATGGTGGACAGACTTCCCTTCAGTCTAGACCAGCGGTTTGATTCCTAGCGGGGGCACATATGTAGGTAGCCCGGTCAGGGTGCCTGTGGGAGGCAACCAATCGATGTTTCTTTCTCTCTCTCCCTCTAAGAAGAAAAAAGAATTAAAACGTATCCTTGGATAAGCAGTTAAAAATAAAAAAAAAAAGCAGGTTCTGGGAAGGACAGAGATTCCCCATCAAGTGACCCAATTTATCTAGCTTTGGGGACAACACAAAGATAACAGATGTGTCTCGGTGGCTTGTTTGCTTGTAGATTTGGGTGTTGGCCCTGGAAACTATTCAGCCAAGCATATGGGTAGCTTGACCCCATTTACTTGAAAATATGTCAGTTTTGCTCTGAGATATCCTATCTTCCTATGTTTCTCTGTTACTTTTCTGTATTTCAATTCGTTTTCCCTTAGCCTCTTAATGCATTGATTTCGTCAAACTGTAACTTACTCAGTAGTAACCAAAGTGAAAGGTCTTTTTCTTCTACCTAGACGTAGGAGAAGCAGGGGGCCACATAGCCTAAAGATTGGCTGTAGGTGGTGGTAGTAACATATGGAATCCCTGGAGGAACGTGATAAGCGGGACCTGTGGAGGAAGGACCGGTGAATTGTGGGCCTGTTGTTACATAGGCTAGGGGTCTTGAGGTCTGGGCAGCTCTCTATGTTATTTCTTGCTAAATGTTCAAATGTTGCACAGTGTTTTGTAGACCGGGCAGTAAACAGGGTGGGTTTACAGGAACTCAAGCAGATATAAAGCAACCAACTGCAAAGAAGAAACCAATGTGTAATCCAAGTCGTCTACATAGGCGATGGCTAAGCCTCCCTTCCTCGCATATAAGAGGTATATTTGATACTGACATGTATTCTGGAGGCGGGAGGAGGTGGGCGGCTCTGAGGGCAGTACCTGTGGGGATTACCTTAAGGAAACAAGCTTCCTAGGTCCTTTTTATCTTTTTCATCCAATGGGGAAGGGACGCTCTAAAATGATTTTCTAACACATACATCGCAAAACCACCCCTGGCTGAACACAGCTTCTAACTTGCATTGTACGAATTAACAAGAACTTTGGTGTTGACGGGACATAAAGAGACCTGCAGCACTTGTAGTCCGGCTGCTTCTGGGCTGCAACTGTTTTTCAATGTGAACAGACAATCCTGAAATTGAGAGTTTCTTTTTTTTATTTTATTTTATTTTATTTTCATCTTTATTGTTGAAAGTACTACTTCCATCCCTGTCCCCTCTTTTCCCTCATTGACCTCCTGCAGCTCCTGCAACACAGGCCTTCAGCACCCTGTTGTCTGTGCATGGGTCATGCGTATATGCATACAAGGTCTTTGGTTGATTACCACCCACCCTCCCCCGTCCTACGCCTTCCCTCTGAGATTCCCCACTCTGCTCCATGCTTCCGTGTCTCTGGATCCACTGGGTTCATCAGTTTATTTTGTTCATTAGAGTCCACTTATGAGTGAGATCATGGAATACTTGTCTTTCTCTGACTGCCTTATGAAACTGAGAATTTCTGCCTACGACAACTGATGGCCCTCGTATTGAGCTCACACTAAAACATATGTATTACCACACTGTCCAGACTGAAGTGAGTTACAGCAAAACACAGATGTCACATCAGCCACTGAAGCTAGTCCCTCGTTCTTGAGACATGAGCGCGTGACCCCTCCCGAGCTAACTCAGCAAAGAGCAGCTTTGGGGGAGCTGCCAGAGTAGATGTTTAGGGAAGCAGGACTGCACCACATCGAGGTGGCAGCTGCAGAGCTTGAAAGTCAAGAAAGAGGAGTCCACTCAGCAGGAGTCCACTAGTATTCAGCCCTGAATACCAGTCCTGCCAGCTTGATGAGCACACAAGTTCACATGTGAATATTCCAAACGTGACCGGTCTCCCTCCTCAGAGATAAACTCTCTCTGACTACCTATTTTTGGCAAGAGAGCGTTCCACTTTCTCTGTCCTCTGAAATCATAAACTTGATAAATGTTGTCTCTGCAATTTTCATGTCCCTTCAGTCACAAAGTCTGAATAGTCTTCTGTGGTGGTGTTTCCCTACTCACTACATACTTTGTGGGCCCAGCGCAAAATGAAAATGGAGAACTTCTATCCAAAAAGCAGAAAAGAGATACTGTTAAAGGAACTGAAAGTCTCCCCCCCACCCCATGTCTTTCTCCCTCACTCTGCCCTTGTGTGTTTATTTATGATTTAATGTAGCACTGCCCTGGGGAACAGGATCGACCAGGTCCCTCCCTATGGTGACAGCTGCCAGGTACCCTCTCCCTCCAGCTGCTGGATCACTTTCTAGTCGCTCGCGCTGATCGCCCCTCTGCCCAAATCTCCAGTAGAGAGTGACCACCCATAAGATCGTGAGCTCTTTGCCAGGACAGCCTTGGTACCTGAATCAGGGAGGGACCAAGCTCACTCCTACAGAGTGGCTCCCTAAACATGTCCTGGCCCTACCAGCTGGGGCTGGGCCTACAGGCCACGCTGTGAGATGCTGCAGGGCATGCATGCCCACCTGCAGTCCTCCCCATGTCCGCACCATGGCCCACTGGGGGCCGAGGGCAGCAGCAGCCATGAGGCCAAGGCAGGGAAGAGGATGCTGGGCAAGGTCTGTGACATCAGGGGGCAGTGAGGCTGGTGGCAGAGAACCCTGGGGAGATGGGGAGGCTTCAGGCGGTGGATTGCAGCTGAACAGTGGCTCTAAGCCTCCAAAGGATGCTTCCTTGCCCCATCAGCTTTCACTCACAGACAGATTCAAAGATAAAGTTATTAAGAATTTTAAGTCAGTGACCACAGAGCATTAAACTCCAAGTAGGAGCCTTTTGAGTGTGGGAACCTGTGGTGGTTAATTTCATGTGTCAACGTGATTGTGCCACAGGTATTTGGTCAAAGGTTATTCTGGACCCTGGCTGGGTAGCTCGGATGGTTACAGCATTGTCCCTAAATGCTAGCCAAGGTTGTGGGTTCCATCTCTGGTCAGGGCACATAGGAGAATCAAACAATGAATGCATAAGTAAGTGGAATACCTTTCCAGGGTTTCTCTCTCAAATCAATACGTAATAGTAATCTAAACTAATAAAAGCGAAATATTAAAATTAACTGTTTCTCCGAGACAGGGTAAGCCACGCCCACCAGCCAATCAGAGCGGCTGTATGCAAATTAGCCCAGCCAACATGGCGGCCGCCACTCACGGACCTGAGGAAACGTTTAGGCAGCGTCCGTTGCAGCAGGAGCGAAAGCGATACTGTTTTCGGCCCTCGGCGAGCAGCCTCCGAAACATGTTTCAATAATGTATCAATC